>JASCZW010006609.1:0-88382 GCA_034211315.2 Aedes japonicus
TCCTCATGGAAGAATGAGGTATTCCCACACATCAATTGAGCACTATATATTTATACTTAACAACACCACAAAGTTGGATGGTGGTTTGTCCAAACCATACTTTGACTTTAGGCTTGCGGATCATGGAGATATAAAAAAACAAATTATACTATATCGATTGAAAAACAGTTCGCAATTTCTGCAATTGCAACTTGAACCTGTGGATACGTTCTACTAAATCATTAACGATTAACGAGACAACGACGCAAGAAGCACAAACAATCAAATAGGTCTGAAGCTCCAGCATGGCTCAACAGAACAATAATGAATCTTTAAAAATATGTGCTCAGCAAGGCTTACACAAAAGACAACAATGGTATAAATCTTTCAATTTATTTGACGATCTGTGAGCAGTTAACTTTGAAATTAAAAATGCGAATGAAGAGTATAAAATTCAAGAAGAAAATAACATGAAGTTAGATCCAAACTCTTTTTTATAAATAAAAAAAAAGCTGAATCGGAAGAACTATTAATGAGATCAGTAATTTATTTGCAATTTTTTTCAAGATGTTTTTACGCTTTCGATTTCACGACAGAAAATGATCGAGATTATCGGTACTTACATACTTCTTCTGAGCTTCTGAGGATGATGGAGGATTGACAATATATATCCTCTACGCAATCTTACTTGCTTTTAAATACTTTGGATGTATAAAGTCAGAAGCAAAGGAACTAGTGAAACCCTTTTGTTTTATTGTAGAAACCAGATTTCTTCCACCAATTTGGAAAGAATCGTTTCTAATCTGATTTTAAAGTGATTAGAAAATGAGAAGAAGGATTAGTATTTTTCCATTTGCCTCCAACAAATTTTATTGCTTATCTTGACTGATGCGCGTATTTCGTCTACAATGTGCCTACAAGTTGAGTATTAGTACACGACACTAAAGAAATCTGCAAATTGTAGACGAAATGTTCTTTTTCTATACTATAATATCACAATCAGATTAACAAAAACAATCTTCTTGACGTTAACCATTTCAATTTAAGGTAGTACGGCGTTGGCCGAGTCTGCTAGTGTAGCAATATAACGAATTTGCATATGTATAACATGTGCAAATAAGGCAGTTTTCCTTCTCACAGTACAGGGTGAGTGGAAATTACCGTCATCGTTTTTTAACTTGTGTAACTTTGAATAAGTGAATCACATACATGTTTGCACATTTTTCATTAGGAAGTTGTTCGAATGTCACCACTGTTGGCAAGCTTTGAATTTCCATTCGTTCATTCATTGGACTTGTGATAACCATGAACACGAAATGATCTGCTGTTTTTTTTTGAGACATTTTAGACTGTGTACTATTTTAAAGAAATTGAAACCACTAGGAAGAAAAGCAAGATTAATTTTTCGCACCATCAATCGCAACAAAGATACCGGTTTCAACTTTTTCCAGACCTAGCCTTGAACACACTGTCAGGAGTCTGGAAGCCGAGTGAGATTGGATTGGATTTTTTTATTAAAAAGGCTGAGCCCTTCCTTAGCTCAGTAGGTAAAAGGCGCAGCTACAAAGCAACACCAGGCTGGAGATGGCTGGGTTCGATTCCCCTCTCAATTAATAACTGTGGAAGTGCATTTACTCAAGTTGAGAACGTTTATAAGCGAAAAGTGGAAGCACTAAGATTGTAAATGCTAAAGAAGAAGAAACTGGTGGCTGGAAAAGGGAGTGAGAGAGCAACTCGGTGAAAACCCGGTAAGTTACCAGGATTTTTGCCGGGATCAGGAGTATTTTGAATTTCGACTTTGACCGAATTCACACAAAAACAACGGCATGGCTTAGCTGAAAAGTAAAAGTTTACAAGAATCCAAAGATGTCAGACGCTTAGAAGCACGTAGAAATTCTGTTTTCGGACGAAAACATGTTCTGCTACCAATGATGTCCATATCCCTGTGGGTAGAGAGATTTTAAATTTTCCACACACCTTCCTACCTCAACGAGAGCTCTTTCTCTCTGTTTATATTCACCTCGTGTTTGCATGGGTAGCGCATGGGAGAAGAAAAATGGTTTTTTATTCACACTACACTGAACGCTCTAGAGTGAGAAGAAAAGCTCTCACCACAGAAGCAATTCAGGTAAATATCGCACCAGCGAATCACAGAGAGAGTGAGCGATCGCCGATAGATGAGATGATCGCCGATAGATGACACCGTCGATAGATGAGAGCACGTGAGCGCGATCGTTTAAAAGAGAAAATTTTACCCGCGTAATCCCATCACAGGCGCACACTTCACTCTGCCTATTTACCACCGCATAAAAGAGCACTTTGCTCTATCTGAGGTGAGTTATGGTTTTATCCTCTGTGAAGGTACAAATCTCACGCACCGGCGTCACATTTAAAGAAATGCCATCTGTGCCTATAGGATTATGCTGGTTTAAGCAATGTTTTTTCTCAATAATCGCTCATCTTTTACTGTTAAAATTGACATAACATTAAGCAAGAACTTACCCAAAACAATCAATTTAGTAAATTTAAAAAATTGTTACCCAAAAATATGACGAGATATTGTTCAAACTATTAGTTTGAACCCTTATAACCGTAAAAATATAAAAGTAGGGTTGTTCTAAATTTTTAGAGAATAAGAAATATTATTTCGAGTTTTGACAAAGGCAAACTTTATGGTTAGGTGTACCGTGAAATACCCATACGAAGGCACCTAATGCCCTAACTTTGCGCATTATAAACGTTTTTCAAACTAATGTTGTAGTTGAATATTCTTCGAGATTTAGTTCTACATGCAAATAGATGTTGTCCTCTTGTGTGTATGGGATATAATATAAAGATTGACAATCTTGCACTAACTGCAATTTTTTTGCAAAATGCGCATAATTAGGATACTTCACGATAAGACCTGCCAAAGTTTTAGAAGATTTGGCTACTGCGTCCAGAAAATTTGATAAAACCTCTCCCCATTCCACATGAGACGGGTCAACTTGAAGTGAGAGAAAACTTCCAGTTGTTACCATAACAGCAAGCCGCTTTTGAATTGACGTGTTTATCTTTGGGTCCGTCGATTTCATGAGAAAACAAACATTTTGTTCAGTATCCGATACAAAATATTCAAATCAACCATTATTTCATTGCTTGAAGTTAATCGGAAGTGATCATATTAAAGAGCGGTTCCAGGGAACCCGCTGTTTGCAGTGTGCACTAACATTAGTCAGGTTGAACGAAACCGCATTGAAGCCAAATCAATTGCGACGCTGGTGTTCAACCTTAGGAGACTGAACATGGCGTCCATCTGGAACCTGAAAATATTCGTTGGAAGGCAATTTTTGACATCCTAGAAAAGATGCTCGCATACGCCTTAACTGTTACATTTCAGTGCTTTGATCGTCGTAATACGGGTGAGCTCTTTCCGTGGTAACGCATGGTGGTTTTTTAAGAAATAGGTTATTTGTTTGGATTGGTAAGCTTTTATTGCGTTATTGGAAGCTGTTGTCGTTTACAGATTAACGAAATGCAGTTCTGAAAACTATGTTCAGCTTAAAATGCTATGATGATCATTTTTGACTCATGTGTCTGCCGCCAGAGGAGAAACATATTTCTTCAGACATTCTTCTCATGTTTCAGTGAGTGGGCAATTTGAAGAGAAATGGAGTATCATTTAACTTTCTTAGACAAGGTGCTTCCAATGACCATTTTATGCACTTCTGTTCATTTTCGTTCTGTGTACCAAACAAGCTTCATTCTGTTTAACTATTTGCTCCTACTTTCATTTCCTCTTTCCTTTAATATCTATTGAAGGCAGCGTAGGTTCCTTTCGCCTTTCGTGAGCGATCGAGGAGTGTCTTCGTTGAGATTATTGCGCAGAAGAAACTTATCAACAATATCCTTTGTTTGTCCCAATCAGATTCTTCGAAAGTCCGCGAAACGTGAATTCATATTCGAATTTAAACCTGGGATTTGTTCTCCACGTCATAGATCCAAAGAGCAACGAGTATGCAACGACATCCTGCTCGCTGAACAATCTCAGAATCACCATCCAGTTCAAGTTCACACTTATAAATTACATGCTGGATGTAGCACACGTGTCAGCTAGTGTCGACTTCAGCCAAACCTGGTTGTCCATCTCTGTCATGATTTCGCACCACGATCGCGCCAATACCGATCCAACTGACGGAAGATGCAACATACCACAACTAACCAGGTGCATACCAACCAGTGCAGCACTCGGAATTTTGCACCACAACTCACATCCACCACCACTGACAGGATCTACCGTTGTTTGGAGCTTTTCGTTAGGCGTTGCTGCTTCCAATTATAGATGCACTTCCGATACCTATACTAATCACCGCACAAGTCTGCACAGCTCACACGGTATCAGTGCTGCGGAGAACAATGATCCGCCAGTCATGTAAATAGTGAGACAGCCTGGAAGCACAATTGTCCTGTTACAGGCGACGACGATGGCAGCTACCGCTGCCTGTTACGAGAAATGGGCAGGTTCGCTATCATCCCGATACGTGCCATGTCGGAATAGGTACTTGGCACCGTCAAAATGCTAGCATCAGCGTCACGTTGGCCGAGGTGCAAGCAGTCTCATCGCGATTGAGCTCACACTCCGGCTCAACGTCGGTCGCTCGTTCCGTCGTTGGGTTGGATTTCAACCTGCACGGGGGTCCTGGACTCATCTGGCGAGTTTCACCTCAGTTATATTGCGACGAAATCGTTAAGTTTTACATAGGTGCCAAACTTGCTCATGAGAAATGCAGAATTTTGCATAAAGTCAGGGCTGAGATGGAAAATTTAGGTGCACCGTCATCTGCAAACAAAGGTTCGCTGCTGCACTGCAGGACGAGGGACGTTTTCATTTAACAAATGTTAAATTTCTGAAGTGCCCACATACCCTACGCACCGCTTCAACTTTCGTGAATCCGCTTCAGAGCACGACTTTCATTCCGACTTAGGAAAACTTCTTCTGACGGCCTGCGAACAGACGGGAAGCAGCTGAGCACCAAACGCAAGTTTACGCTTTTACACTTTCTCTCACCCCGTTTTACATGCTCGGTTTGGCGACTAGTGCTGGTTCAGCACTCTGATTAACGATAACTGATGTGAACCTGAGCTAAATTTGTGCCACCGTTAATCAGCACACAGCCACTACGGCGAGGTCACGCTCACCGGCACATGGCGCTATTGACATTAACTCCAGTGGAAACCGGGCATGGACGACGGAATCAGCCACCAGCAAACGCCCCAGCCCGTAATGCTTTTCGCAATCCTTGCTTCACGAAGAATTCACACAAAATTTCTTCAACGCAACCGCCACGGACGACGATGATCCACGCCCAGTTCGTGTCCTGAATTTGGCTGAATGGTCTGCTCCCCACCCAGGTCTCCATACTCATTTGAGCGCATGAAGTTGAGGGAAAAATAACAACATTTTCTAGACGACGAGAATGGACTTATCTGTTTCACACCCAGTTAACCACGCTGCAGCCTTTTATGCTTTTAGTGCTTTTTTCCTCGTCCGCCAGCCATAAATGGAACCAACGTAAAAGATCAAAAATCAGCCCGCCTCAAAGAATTACTCGTATTTATGTGGGCTATACCCTGGGACGCTTCGCCAACACATCTTATGTCGCTTTTTTTGTTCTCTACTGTCAAAACACACAAACACACACACACACACACATACACACATTCTGCGAACCAATTAGCCGCTCAGGAAAGGCAAGATGACAGAGCCTGTACATCATATTTCTGACTACAGACGGTTACTCCATTGCCGGAAGGCACTTTTCACCTCTTAGAAGCGGAATATATTTCCATACCGATTTTTGATGAACTCTTCATTCAAATTTTCGATGGGTGAAATGCAACGATTGTGGATCTTTGCAATAATCTTTGGGAGAGAAATTTTCGTTCTAGATACTTTGCCGCGAAACGCTCTTTCGGGGTTTACTTGTTATATTTAAATGGACGACAATGTGTTATCGTGGGAATGATTGGCTTTAATAACAAAAGTCTAAATCAACAAGACCAGAAACTTTCTTTTGAATGTAGTAATTCGGCAGTGGTTGCTCTTTTGCGGAGTTGCACGGTATTGTTTCTTAAATTGCACGAAACCAACCACCTGGTAATGAATCCAGGAATGTCAGATAGTAAAGCCTGTTCACGTTAAATTTCGGACACTTTTTTTCAGTGAAGATTTTGAAATTATTGCACGGATCGTTGAACGTTTCGTACTATATGACAGCTAAATCTCCACTTTATTTCGTGGTACAACATGTTTACATTCTTGTTACATTCAGTAATCAAGTGGAAGTGTGCAAACGCATTTTGTACGAACGGCAGCAAAATCCGACTTTATCGGTACGCGATCTAGCCAAGAAAATTATGTCGTTTTCGGCTTAAACCTTGGTTAGGTCTGACTCGCAATTACCGAACGAAAACGGATCCTGAGTCTCAAAAACTTTAAACAGTTACCGGGTCTGGCTGTTATGCAAAGGAACGCCATTTCCGAAGAAGTATTTTATTTGACAGGCCATATGTAATTGTGGTTGAAAATCTAAAAGTTTCGTCTCTACCGGCACTATCAATAAGGATGTGTACGAGAAAGGATGTCTGCAAAAGCGGTTGCTACCGTTTATCAGAAGCCACGACGCTCCAGCTCTAATTTTTGGATTTTTGGTCTGATTTGCCCTCTTGTAACTATGCAAAATCCGTCCAGAAATGGTATAAGGCACCAAGAGGTCAAATACGTGCCAAAACAGCCAATCCACTAAACTGTTCAGAACTTCGCCCAATAGAGAAGTACTGGCTCTTTAGTGTGAAGCGGAAACTTTTCGAAACTAAGAAGAAAGCAAATGATACCGATGATTTCAAGAGACGATGGAGCATCGCCAAGGCAGACTTTAAACAGCTTCCTGGACAGGAATTTTATACGGCAACTGACGGGTCCTCTCTAGCTCAGTCAAAGAAGGCGCAGCTACAAAGCAACACTCATGCTGGAGGTGGCTCCTGGTTCGATCAAGAACTGTTCGTTTGAACCCTGAGTTGGCAGCGCAATAGTACTTGTGACAGCAATAACTAATGCAAAGAATGGAACCTGGCCTGGCAGATTCGTCAATATAACTGCGGAAGTGCATATAGTACCTGGTGAGAGCGCACAGCAATCATAGCTTGAAATGCAACGAAAGCATGCGACTGGAACCGTCGGAACCAGGAAATTTATCTGAGAGCGCAGTGCCTTCACAAAAACGTCTGCTGCCTTTCCTCAAAACGATACAATTGTTCCGTTCTATTTTGCCAAATCTTGCCAAAAAAGAGCATGGAGTGGTATGATGCCAACAACGTTCAAGTGATGCCAAACGACAAGAGCCCTCCCAGCACGCCAGAGCTCCGCCCAATCAAACAATATTGGTCCATCGTCTAGCGGATCCTCAAAAAGCTGTTGTGATCGAGAAACAGTTCAAGGCAAACTGGCGTTCTGCGGCGAATAAAGTGGACAAGAAGACTGTACAAAATCTTATGGCAGATGTTAAACGAAAGACCCGGCAATTTGCATTCAGTAATAAGGAAGCTTAGCTGAATATTTTTCCTGTATTCAGTATTAACTGAACTTGAAAAAGAAAAAGAATTTGACTAATAAATAAACACTTTGATCGATTCACATACATTACTGTTTGACCAAATTTTGATCGGAACACTCTTTACCGCAGAAAATCCGCGAATTTTACAGAAAGGAGGATTAACATCGTAATCAACTGTTTCTGATGTAGACATAAATAATTTTTTTTTTCTGTTATTATTTTGATGTCTGAAATTTAACGTGAACAGGCTTTTCTACAACACTTCTGTGAGGAACATTGAAAATGTCTGTTTTCATCTTTAATGAGAAATTTTTCAAAAAAATGCGCAAAGAATATGGGTGGGGGGGAGTATTTTGTTTGAGAGCAGGCTGATAAACCATTTTTTCGCAAGATCTATGTAAACTCATATTCTCTCAACTATCACAAAGTTTCTGGAGAATTTTTTTTTTTATGTTGTATTGTTTTTTTTTTTATTAATGACACATTACAACAGGAGGGTGCATTCGTGTCTCACGAAACTTTTTATTTCGTTAATCTATTTCATGAATAATATTTTCAGTAATTCTTTCCTTTACTTCCACCCCATTTCTCGTCCCTACCTACAACTCTTATTCTCCACTGCTTTACTTCATCTTTCTCTATTGCCTCCGTTGCACGCCAGTGGGGAAAAAACGTGACCCAAACCTCACAGATGAGACGCCACTGGATTGGCTGCTTGAATATATATCAAGCACTATGGGAGATTTGCTGCAAAAAAAAAAATGAATGGTGCCATTTTCAGCCAGCGCCGAGCCCGGGGAATCGTCCCATTTTACCCCATTTAACCCTCAAAAATGTGGGCTTTTTGAGTTGGTATCAATGTTACTAAGCACACCGTCGCTGTATGGTTTGCCCCGCATAGAACTTCTATTTCATAAACCTAGAGAACTCGAATGGCAAGTTTCAGTTCCGAGTCTGCAAGTGGCTTACCTTACCCAGTTCTCGTTAATTTGGGACTTTCTTGTTCGTACCCGTTCGGCTACGATTGCTGCCAAAGTTTTTGCCAAAAACTGCCCATCTTACGGAAAAGTCTAAAAATCGAATGGTGTTGTTTTCGTTCAGTTACAGAATCGGAAACTGTCCATTTTACCCCATTTAACTATCTTTGAGCGTCCTGCTTTATTCATATCTACAATCGCCGCTGAATTTTCTACATGAAAAAGACTATGTCGTCGTGAAAAATACTGAGAAATTGAATGGAAAAATCACATAAAGATAGGGTTAAATGGGGCAAAATGGACAGTTTCCCGATTCTGTAACCAAACGAAAACAACACCATTCGATTTATTAGACTTGTTCACGTAAGATGGGCTGTTTTCAGCCAAAAACTTTGGCAGCGATTGAAACTGAAAGGGTACGAACAAGAAAATCTCAAAAGGGGAATCTTAAAGGGGAAATTGGAAAAAATAAGCCACTTTCCGAGCTCGAAACTGCATAAAATATGCACCATTCGATTCCCCAGAGTTTTTAATATGAAATAGGAATCAATGCGGGCAAACTATTCAGCGGCGATTGTAGTGACATTGATACCAACTCAAAAAGCCACCTTTTTCGGGGTAAATGGGGTAAAATGGACCATTTCCCGGGCTCGGCGCAGGCTGAAAATGGCACCATTCAATTTTTAGGCAAATTTCCCATAAGAAATGATATATTTCAAGCAGCCAATCCAGCGGCGTCTCATCTGTGGGAATTTGGGTCCGTTTTTTCCTACTGTGCGTTGGTTTGCGTCAATTATTCCGGCTTGTTGCGATTATTCTATTTATTTTTCTTATCGCTATTATTTTATCTTTCTTTGTTGATTTTCTGCTTCCACTCTTTTTCTTCTGCTAATTGTCTTCCAATTTTTCCTTCTGTTTCTCTACGTCTTCAACTTCTTGTGCTTTTGCTCTTCCGATTCTCTTTTTTGACTTCTATTCGCCCACATAATCTGCGTCACTTGTGTTACGTTTCTCTCATTCACGTAGTCCTATTCTATTTCACTTTTTTATTTTGCTTTTTTCCACTGCTTGGAAAAGCTTTGCACTGATGCGCTGTGCTTCTATTTAACTAATTATTTTGCTTCTTTCCATCGCGTTGCCTCATTCTGCTGATTCCGTTACGCTTCTTTTCTTCGGCTTCTATTGCTCCGCTGATTTGCTTTAAGTTTGTCTGCTTCTTGCGATTATTCCATTTTTCTTATCGCTTTTAATTTACCTTACCTTGTTGATTTTCGCCAACCACTTTTTTTCTTCTGCTTATCTTCGTCCAATTTTATCCTTTTGTTTCTCTACGTTTTCAATTTTTGTGCTTCTGCTTTTCCGTTTTTCTTCTTCAACTTCAAGTCATCCACTTTTTCCGCTTCACTTTTCTTCTTCTTCGATTGTGTTACGTTTCTCTCATTCACGTAGTCCTCTTCTATTTAACTTTTTTATTTTTCTTTTTTCCACTGCTTAAAAAAGCTTTGCACTGATGCGTTGTGCTTCTATTTAACTTATCATTTTTCTTCTTTCCATCGCGTTGCCTCATTCTGTTGATTCCATTACGCTTCTATTGATCCGCTGATTTGCTTCAAGTTTTTCTGCTTCTTGCGATTATTCCATTTTTCTTATCGCTTTTACTTCATCTTACCTTGTTGATTTTTTCCATCCACTTTTTTTCTTCTGCTTATCTTCGTCCAATTTTATCCTTTTTTTTCTCTACGTTTTCAATTTTTTGTGTTTCTGCTCTTCCGTTTTTCTTCTTCGACTTCTAGTCATCCACTTTTTCCGCTTCACTTTTCTTCTTCTTCGATTATGTGACGTTTCTCTCATTCACGTTGTCCTCTTTTATTTCACTTTTTTATTTTGTTTTTTCACTGCTTTGCACTGCTGCGTTGTGCCTCCATCAATTTCTTCTGCTTTTCATCGTTTTTTTCCACCCGCTTCGGGTTTCTTCTTCCGCTGATTCCATTACGCTTTAGTTCTTCGGCTACTGCTGCGGCTTCTCTTCTTCGGCGAACTGTTCTTCTTCAGTTTGTAAATTTCCGTACTTGTTTTCATCGTTGTTTCTTCTTTCGCTACTTTTCACAAGTTTTTCTTCATCTTTTTCTGTTTGTTCATTCGGCTTAGCATCGGACACGTTTCACCTTTTTTTGTTTTCTTTTTTGGCTTCTCCTATTTTCTGGTTTCACTACAGTTTGGAAAACAGTCTTGTTTCCTTTAAAAACTTCAGCATTCGTGATATTTGCTCCTCTTTATTTTCTAGGGCGTCACGTAGGCTAGTTCCAATGTTATTTTTCTGCCTCTCGGTTACAAATTTCCGGCATTCGAGAATTAAATGCCGGACATCCATCGCCGTGCCGCAACATTCACAATTGGGCGGCGGTTCCTTCTTTAACAGGAATGTGTGTGTTAGACGTGTGTGCCCGATGGTCGGCCGTGCTCCCGCGTTCCAGCCACCTACAGGTATCGTCCTCTTACTTCTCTTGGAGCATCTTCTACTGGAATTGGTATAAAATCTGTATTTATCCAAATTAATCCGGACACCTTCAAATCATGGTAACTTTTGATATCTGGCACCTAGGAATGAAAAATTTCACTGTGGTATAGCTGAGAGTCTATGATGAAAAAGACTATGATTGATGTTTACAGTTCATGTTTAGTATTCAAGATGGCGACGAAAGAAAAACAAGTGCGCGAGCAAATTTTGTACGGGCGTACGGCAAATCCTAACTTGTCAATACGAAGCTTGCAAAAACATTGGATTTGCCTAAATCCACTGTTCACGATGTGCTCAAATCATTTTCGGAACGTTTAACGGTAGAGAGGAAACCGAGAAGTGACAAAAACATTGGACGCGCTGATCCTGCCATGGACCGAAAGGTGAAAAGGATATTAACGAAAAAAACAAATCTCTCCATTCGAATGGTGGCTCGTAAAATAGGGATGTCGCCTGGTTTTGTCCAAAAATCAAAACAACGTTTGGGACTTAAGTCGTATAAAGTAAAAACAGTTCCAAATCGCAACGACAAACAGACTTGGCTGCAAATTCACAGGCTCGACGTTTGTACTGCGAATATTTGACGAAGTTTTCACGCGTTGTTATGGACGATGAAACATATGTCCTGGTGGATTTCAAGCAGCTTCCAGGGCTATGGCCAGAAATGCTGAGCATTTCAGAACGAAGAAGGCATCGAAATTTCCCAAAAGATACCTTGTGTGGCAAGCAATTTGCACGTGTGGCTAAAAGAGTAAATCTTTCGTCACTACAGGCACAATCAACAAGGAGATCTATCAGAACGAGTGTCTGCAGAAGCGATTGCTACCCTTCATCAAATTGTTGTGGCCCGATTTGACATCATGCCACTATGCTAAAACTGTGTTGGAGTGATACCAAGCAAATCAAGTGAACATTGTACCAAAAACCTCAAACCCGCCAAATTGCCCAGAGCTACGACCAATCGAGAAATATCGGGCTCTGATGAAGCGGAAGTTTTCTGGAAAGAAGAAAGGAATCAAAGACATCAAACTTTTCCAGCAAATTTGAACAAAGCCGGCTTCTACGATTTCTGAAGAGTCTGTACAAGCCCTAATGGACGGAGTTATTCGCAAAGTTCGAAAAATTTATACAAATACCGAATAACTATGTTTTGTCTTCACGAATTGTTAAAACACATCCCCTGAATCTGAAATAAACAATTACGAGGAAAATATAATGTGAAATTTATGTTTTATTCATGTTCTGAGGTGTCCGGATTATTGCGGATACAGACCTTATCGATGACATGGTCTCTCCTGGTTTCATTGGCTAGTTGATCGGCTTCGGAATTGCCACTGATTCCGGCGTGCCGAGAAATTCAGCAGAACCGAATAGGTTTGTTCCACGCTATTTTTTCACTTCTTGGATCCATTTAGAACAACCAACTTGTTATTCTGGTTCAGGATCGTGACAGCCATCTTTATGGCGTAAGCTTCCGCAGAGAAGTCGCTGCATGCTTTCGGAAGACTGTAGGTGCCAGCAATTCCTCCATTGAAGAATGCGGTCCCTACCGTTCCTTCACCCATAGAACCATCGGTGTAGACGACAGTCGATCAATGGAAACGGGTGTTCAGCAAATGTTGCACGATTGGGCGGACTTTCTCCAGAGGGTCACCGGCTCGTATGCATTTCTTCACAATCGTAGGCTTTCGTGCGTGCCACACACAATCACTCTGTCTCACAAGTTGACCGACTGCCGGGAGCGCTGTACCTGGCAATTCTTCGAGGCGGTTCGAGGCTCGTTGAATCAACGGAAGAGTGATGTTGCCACGATTCTTCATAGCTATTTGGATGGCAGTCCGTGGGGATAAAAGATAAAACGATGGATGGACCTACTGATGGATGTTGACTGATGGATGCTCGTTCATGTTGACTGGAATCTTCTTCATATTGTGGGTCCATTGGCAATTCTTGAACTTCAATTTCAGACCATGAGTGCGTCTCGGAATGAACGTCACGGATTCGTCGGCGTTGACCCACATTCTCAAAACAAAGTGGAAGGTTGGGTCCCGGTGTAGTCGGTGGAGCTTGGACTTTCAGCAGTACGACATGACCGTTGTGCACCGGAAAGGCAAAGAAAATGTCGTCCCGGATGCTCTGTCAAGAAGCATAGCGGTAGTCCAAGATTCACCAACTTCACCGTGGTATCCTTGATGAAGAAGGTCACAAGTCGCCCGGACGACTTCGTCGACTTCAGTGCGGATTAAGGTAAACCCAGCTAAAATGCTCACCAGAATATGCACAGCAACCAATGGCTGCTCTTCGCCAGATTCACAAACGGCGGACGGTCCGTGGATCGTTTCCCACTTGATCGATCCACCTTGCCCGATTCGCGGCTCTTCTCCTTATACCAATATGTTTGTTTTCGAGAACCGGGCTGTCGTCCAATATCCAAACGTAACTAGGAAATGATTTGACTGTGCTGTCAACAGTTCGAACGGTAGGGTTCCCGCTTCGGCCATGATTGAGAGTATCGGACTGGTCACGAAAGCTCCGAAGGCACACCGAACCATTGAATTGTATGGAAGAGCGAGGGTCTGCAAAGTTGCTGGCCCTCCTTGGCTCACTAAGCCTAATCCGTAGGTCAGCTTTGCGGTTACTATGGCCGATCCCACCTGCAGCAACGATGTCCGATTGCCACGCGAAAGCTTGGCACTGATCGTCTTCAAAATTCACAGACTCACACGATTTCTTCACCATCTGGCAGTGAGGTTTGAATGTTGGGGTGCGATCCAGGGCAACACCCAGAACCCTTTCCCGGTTGGTCCTTGGAATGGCGACTCGGTCGATGGTTATATCCTGTTCAGGTTCCCGACGGGCATTCGGACTGCAATAAAATATGTGCGACTTAGTTGCTGACAAATCGAATCCCACGCTTTTTGCCCATTTGTCTACGGCCTTGACGGTGGTTTGCAGCTTGCGATGGAGGCCTTTACTTTTTGCTCCTCGTTGTATTGCCCTTTTCAAAATTTTTACATATTCCTTAGGTCCTTCTCATTCTGTTGCAATTAACGTACACATTAAAGACATGGATTGATTTTAGCAATTGGCGAGTAACTTTTTTTTCGTAAAACGCAACGTCGTGTTCACAAGACCTACCTGACGCTGGACGACTACGACTGGCTGGAAACCGGATATTTTACGTCAAATATATCTTTCATTTCAAGTTTCCGCAGAAAACCTCTCAGTAGCGAGAAGGGTATGTCCAAGTCGCTTCTCTTTCCATTGTGGATTGCGATGAAGGAGGAGATATACAAACGAAGTGCTTGCCGGAAGCTGCTTCCTTCAACCAGAAGTATTACACGAAGGAGAATGTGGTCATTTGGGTGAACCTGTCAACGGCCCATTATGCCAAGAGATCACTGGATGAGAGGACCGGCTTCCAAAGTCTCCAACTGTGACTAAATGAAAATGTTTGGTCGAACCTCAAATGGAGGATCTACTCCAATAATTTCGTGGCTAAAATGTAGAAGCCAAGACCTAGAAAGAGCTACCAGAATCTATCTGGCTAGGGTTTTGGTCCACTGCTGTTCGGCCACTCGGCAAACCTTGGAAGTATTTTTGTAGAAAGCTTAATTAACATAGGATTCAAGGAAACTTTGTTCCATTGAATTATCTCTTCTAGTTTTATTGCAACGCCATTCTAAATTAGTCAACTTTATTTTAACGCATACGTTATCTGAATTTCTTAAAATTAGTGGAGTTTGTTAAGATTTGGTAATATACTCAAGACCAGACTTGATTCAGGCACAGTCAAACCCGGAGCAAGTTACCATGAGGCCACGGCAGGCCAAAAAGTTATGTGAATCGAACCTTAAGGATGTGGGAGTCAAAATTATTCGGAATCGTTCCAGAAGAACGTCTTTCCTAGCTATTGAATCATCTGTCACTTGGTTTGAATTGACCAGTTCAGAGTAGGTTCCATGGAGGAGGCCATGGATGGCTAAACAATCCAATGAGGCCATGCATGGCTAAAAAGTGAGGCCAGATGGCTAAAAAAAATGGCAGATTATAAAATCACGAATTTAACCTCCGTTGTGATCGTTAAGTCTAAGTGTCAAGGGATGGTGGGGGAAGGGGTTGCAATTAAAAGACGGGCTGGTTTTAAGAGCGTAAGTATGCTTCAACCGTCATGAAATGTTTCAAATAAGTACAAATTGCACATTCTAGCATTTTAGGTTAGACTCACAATTCGGTAGCCTTTGTGTTTTTTTCACCCTACTTTTCGCTTCCGTTTATTTACAATAAGAGATTTTAAAATTAACTCTAATTATATTTAGTACTTTACTTTTCTTCTCTGTCCACGTATTTCACGGATCTAATGACGATTATCGGACGACGGACTTCAGAGCAAACTCAATAAATATTTGGGATTTCCCTGCAAATCCTTCTCAACTATTCTTTACACCTTTTTCGTTGTGGATTAAATCGAATATTCGTTGTCAGAACGACCTAGCTCACTATCACCACTAAATTCACTTTGGTTTTTGCTTTGATTAATCACACTTTTTCTAGGAAACGGTATCGTTTATCACATCATCGACAGGTGACATCTCTCTCCAACAATCCTGACGCGAAGCTTTGACAGCAAAACGCGTCGTGTTAAAGTCGGTGGATGACAGGGTTGCCAGCTTGCCGTTATCTGCGCCGACTGTCTCCCCATGGTGTGGTCCGGGATTTCCCGGAGTCTCACGTAACTTTTGAAGGTCAAGCAGTGCCAACCGTGAAACCGGCCGTAGCAAAGCCTTCTCTTCAATCTTCACGATAGTCTGTCGATGTCTGGCATCCTGGATCAGGACAGTACGGATGATCCGTCTCCCATTCATGTCGTTTTGGCGGTTTGGCTACCATGACCAAGGGTTCAGCATGTAACGTTTTAGTTTCCTCGAACCACTTCGATTGCCGAGGGATCACCGGCAGATATTCTACCAACCAGCGCTTCCAAAAAACATCAAACTGGTGCTGGATTAACTCCCAAGACTTTCCCAGGATTTCTCGACGCACAAGTTCACTGGACTGACCCTGAACGGTAGCAACGTCTCTTTTATGACGCATTTTCAACCCGGTAGAATTAGGCACAAAGAAATGATTGTCCTAACTCTGCCGCCTTGGACTCGACTGGTAAATACGTCAAAGGCCTTGAGTTTACCAAGTATTGAGCCTCCACGACCAGTATCTGTGAGTTTTCCTTCGGAGTACGCATCGCCCATCGCTGCCTTGACAGATTGAACCAAACGCTCGCATGCGCCACCCATGTGTAGTGCTCCAGGCGGAATGAAGTTCCATATTGTGTTGGTGCTCGTAAACGTGGTGGACAGCCCCTGGCTTATCTGATCCTCGAAAATTTGTCCCATTGTCACTGAAGAATTCAGCAGGTGATCCTCTGAGACCCACGAACCGACGGACGCAGGAAATGAACGACTCTGTTGACAACGTGTAGGCTACTTCCAGGTGGACAGTCAGGCACGTGAATAGTGCGATCCAACGTTTGACGTTGGCGCTTCCAAGCTTTAGCAGCGGCGGGCCAAAGTAGTCCAACCCGGTGTAGGTAAACGGTCGTTCGTGGAATCGCTGGTCTAGCTCAACGGATCTTACAGGTAGCGCAGTCACGACTCACCTTCTTGACTACTAGACGAAGCCTCGGGATACTGTATAGCTGTTGGACTTCGTTAACCACAGTTTCCCATTACCGTGGTGGTAGCGTTGATGACAGCAGATCTCCGTCATATGATGTTTCCTCGGTAGGATGATGGGATGACGCATTTCGTACCGGAAGTCTTCAACCACACCAATTCAACCGCGCTCTCGCAGCAAGCCGTTTCCGCCCTGCATCGGCATTAGTCTGTAGATCGAACTGTATTTCCCAATAAGCTCCTGTCCAGACTGGTTCGGTTCGGTGATATCTGGGTAGGATTCCCGTTACACCAACTTGATGATAGCTACTTCTGCTGCTTGGAGTTCAGCTTCTTGAAACTGACCGGTGTACTTCTGTTGCTGTTTGGCTGAATTGTGTAGAAACTGGAGAGCGTAGGCCGTTGTGCGATGTAGCCGATCCCAGGAGAAGAAACGGTTAAAGCCATTTCAAACGAACAGTGATATAAGCTTCTCTTCGGAAGTAGCGGTCACTGGTTCCTTGGAACGAGGCCACTTGTCTTCTGGCAGACGCAGGAAGTCGGGACCCTGGAACTGTTGCTGTTGTGATCGCAGTACGGGTCGCTGCTCCATTTCGTCGCTTCATCTGCTGGGATTTTTTTTATCGATGGGACCCACCGCCACTCGTTTGCCGTTGTGATACGAATTGTCGATAGTTTCTAGGCTCCGCCTTAATCCAGGATAATGCGGTTCTGGAGTCCGTCCAGAACACTGTCTAGGAAACGGGAATGTTGGGATTTTACCAGACGAACTTCTACCAGCGCTTACCTAAAACGCACCCTTGTAGATGGACCTGGGAATGGAACACGGCTTCAGCGGAGCGACCTTAGATTTGGCAGCGATTAAACAGCTCTGTGGGTTGGTATAACGTCGAATGTACGTAAATAGGTCGCACAGGAGTACGCCATCTCACTGGCGTCGACGAATACGTGGAATTCGGAGTAGTCGTAGGTATTTTGATTGGCGTGATGGAAATAGGATCTTGGAATTCGGACTGCAGTTATGTACTCAAGCATCAGTATCCACCGTTGCCACTTCCCATAGACGTCTGCACTGACTTGGTACACGATCGCGAAAGTTGTACACGATGATGCTGACGAAGGTTGATTGCGTGGTACAGGACGATGAAACTTACGCCAAGGCAGACTTTAAACAGCTTCCTGGACAGGTATTTTATGCGGCAACCGGACCGGGTAACGTGGCAGATATTTTCAAGCACATTAAACTGTTAAAGTTCGTGAAGGCTTGGAGAGCAACGTTTACATTGCGACCGGAATCGTTAACTAGGAAATTTATCTGAGCGAGTGCCTACAAAAACGTCTACTGCCTTTCCTGATGCGACATAATTGTTCAATTCTATTTTGGCTGGATTTGGCATCTTGTCATAACGGAAATTAGGCCGTGGAGTGGTATGCTGCCAACAACGTTCAAGTGGTGCCCTAGGACTGAACAACACGCCAGAGCTCCGCCCAATCGAACAATATTGGGCCTTCGTCAAGCGGAACCTTAAGAAGACTCTAAATGCTGTTGTGAGCGTGAAACAGTTTAAGGCAAACTGGCGTTCTGCGGTGAATAAAGTGGACAAGGAGACTGTACAAATTTTATGACAAGTTTTAAACGAAGGACCCGGCAATGCGCATTCTGTCAAAAGGATGCTTAGCTGAATATTTCTCCTGTATTCTGCATTAACTGAACTTGAAAAAGAGAGAGATTTTGACTTTTTAACAAAAACTTTGATCGACTCACACACATTACTGTTTGACCAAATTTTGATCGGAACACCCTCTATTTTAAAAGTTCTAGTTGAATTTACAACCATTTGTCTTAGCCCATTTTGCGATACATGATCTTTTGTATTCTAAAACAAGTTGAAAAGAGGGGCCTAAAATTTATGTATTTTGTGGTTCTCTCTTTAGCAGTGTATTCAAATTTGGCTTACTTGAAAAATTTTAAAATTTCACGAATATAAAAAAATAAATGATCTTAATTCCAGTACAGATTTTACTATATTTAAATAAGATGGAGGATACATGACCTCAGCCCTGAAGCTTCAGCATGAACACAAAGAATCATACAGTAATTAATTTCCCTTTTGTACAAAACACGGACACAACTCAACTCAATTTTGAATCACTATTGACTCACTTTCGGCAAAAGTGAACTCACTCAAATTTGAGTAAATGTAACTGCATACTCAGAAATTTTTAATTTTACACGAGACGTAATCCATCTTTTTAAAAAGTTAAAAATAGTAGTCTTTGTAAAAGGACCGTAAACATAGATTTCTTGTTAAATTATGTCTCATAAAACTGGTACATACGGAAGGTGACAAAATTTGTGTTTGATTGAATTTATATCCTCGTCTCTTTCAACTCATTCGTATGTGCTAAAGGACGCTTGGACACATGGATCTCAGGGCACTGAAATACCCCATATGGCATTAGATCGTTTGGCATACTGTCATTTGGCATAATATGTTGGCTATTCAATGGTCATTTGGCGTAAAGGCCGTTTGGCATAATGACAATTTGGCATAAAACCAAGAAGAAATTAAAAATATTGCGTACATTTGGCAAACATATCGGAAAATGAAAGCTGATTCAGTTTCAGTGGGCAAACTTATAATTTCGCAAAACATAGACATTCGAAATTCCCTTGGTAGAAAGGTCTTTGGTCATTGACACGATTCGAGAAAGATTATTTGGATTAAGAAGCTGTAAATGAACATTTCGTCAGAACCATTTGGTATAATGACAGTTTGGCATAACTACTAGAAAATTAGATCAATTTCTAAGCAATTTACCCATTTCATTTGGTATTATGGGTTTGGCACATAAACATAAATCTTAGAGGAAAGTTAGTTTTATAGTTAAGATTGTAAAATAATTTTAGAAAATTTCAAAGAACAGCCTAATTCATAAAGAAGGGAGATTATAATTCTTCCCGTATTGGCCTATTTGTGACAATTACGATTCAGTTGGTTCGAATGAATTATGCCAACACAACTAAGCAATACATATTGTTATTCAATCCATAAATTTACTGTACAGCATCAGAGAAGAAAATATTTGATTTTAAAATTTCAATTTTAACCCTGAAACCTATAAATTCCATATTTTATGATCATGCCATATTAACAGCTAATTTGAAAAGAAGAACTACTACAAAGGGGAATAACCTATGCCAATGATATTATGTTAATGACATAATGCCAAATGGTCTTTATGCCAAATTACCACTTGGATTCTATGTTATTTCAAGAGTGTTATGCCGAATGGTCATTATGCCAAACGGCCATTATTCCAAATGACAACTTAGCTCAAGTTATTGTTATGCTAAACGACCTTATGCCATATGGTGTTCCCCTGAAATTTACATAACATTTTGGTAGTGTGTGCGATTGTCGAGTCGATAAATCGAAAATATCGACTGAAATTACAGGAGTGTTTTGATTCGTTGACACGTCAATCACAGGTACATTTACATAAGTTTGAGTGAATCTACTCTTGGCAATAGCGTGTCGAAAAACTTTGCTCTGTTTCAACGTCTCCTTCATTTGGTGACGGAAGCAATTTTTTAAACTTGGAAATTTAACCCCCAATGCGCTGTCGAAAGGCGTAATCCTCCGGTTTGAAAACCTCCATGCAAAACGGCAGCCTATCCCAGGGCAACGGTTCTCGAACGGTTCGTTCACTTGATTCCCCCCTGCAAAGATCGACCGCGAACCATTACCATCGCCGAAATTTGTGGCAATTTTCCGAGAAAGCCATTTTTCGGCAACGACCTAATCAACGCTTTCCTCAGCAACCACACCCATAGATCGCAAGAATGGTAAACAAACCCTCAATAGCGCCTCGGGAGGCATTTCGTTGTTCCATTTAACCAAGAGAGAGAGAGAGAGAGAGCTTGGAAAAAAAAAATCGAAACAAAAATTCTTGGTTCGTTACGTTGGAACGTGAAATTCAATTACCCGCATGTAACAACAAAGCACAGAAATTGGCACATGTTCGAACACCACGATTGCTCAGCTTCCTGCTCGGGGTGGTTCTTGGGCTGGGTGGGTGAATAACGATAGCAATATTTTTCAATCTAATGCTTTCAATTGGTGCTTTGTTTACAGTGGGCTGGCTGGTGGGGCATCCCAGTGCGTTGATGTTGAACAAGACTAAGGAACAGGGCAGGAAATCGAAAAAAATGAAGCACTTTCCCTCGCTTTATTATCGGAACGTAGGGGTGTCAAATCGAGGGGATTCGTTCGAATGGAAGGAATGAGGTGATGGAACGGACCATCCCTTGATAATAATGCTGATGACGACAAGATGCGTCGAATGTTTCCGGCGAAGTTGAAAAGCCTACAAGGTTGTTGACGTTCCTGCTTCTCGAGCATTGTCTACGACTACACGCTTGGCCGCATGTGTTGAACATCACCGATCACATCCTCACGACGACGCTAACCCTCAATGGAAAGCCTATTATCGCCTATCGTGGGGAGGAAAAATCCGCTTTCCCAGAATGGGTTTTCGCTGTTTGACAAACGCACCATCAGGCAGAAAGGTATCCCACTTGTCGTTAGCTTGGGTAGGGTCGTTCACGACGGGTGCACACTCAGCTCGTTTTGCAGCACGATAGCGAAGGTGAACGGAAAGATTAAGAAAGCGGCGCAAGTAGAGAGAGAGGGGGCGGGGAGTCGGCGAAGCATGATCATTTCGAATTTCCATTCTCCTGGTGAGCTATGGACGTACTTGTGCATGTAGACAATTGCCGTTTTCAGTTGTATATGAGACAGAGCGTGCGTGGGAGCCTTGTACAGCGCATACAGCACTTTTGTTAAAGATGTCATATTACCATATTTATTGGCAATGAAGATGCTGATGATATTGCACAATTTGGACATTCAATGTGGCGCGTTGTTTTTGGTAGATAGGCAAAAGGGACTGGAAACTGGTGAGGGGTTGAGAGATGGTACATCAAGTCTCGTTTCGAGTCGTGTCGTAAGTAGCATACCGATGGGAATTGATATTTGAAGAATGTTCCAAACGGCTAGGCACTGTGTATGTTGAGAATTACACATCGGTATGTGTAGCAGAAGTTGTAACCGATTATTTTGTGATTCTACTACAATGTTATGCAAAGCAACTGAAGAAATTGCTATGTAATGTTCATTGTAGTGTTTTAATTGCTGATATATCACATTTATGCAGTTTGTCCCGGTCCTTGGCGCTCTGAATGAAAGACTTGGACAGATTCAACTTTTTGGCCACATCCCTGACGGAAGCATAGGGGTTCCGCTTAAACGCTTTTACGACACGTTTCTGATCCTGATCAATAATAGAACATCCATTTTGACCGCATTTCTCCTTCCATTTGATGCCCAGAGTTTCGTAGTAACGTTTAATCACACGAATCACCATTGCACTATGGTCCAGATCACGAATTTACGAGGAAACATGCTCCCAGCGCCTGAACTTGAAACTTTACAGCAAAGTAATGTTCTACAATATGGTTTGTATCATCAAGGCCCATTTTTTTATGTTGATTAAAATTAGGGTGGTCTCCATTTTCACGGAAATACAAAAACTAACTTTTTTATTTGAAGAAATAGACATTTACATTCTTTGGCAAAATTGTAGCGCAAAAAATTTCATGGAATTTTTATCAAGAAATTTTTTTTGTATCTTAAAAATTGACCGATTTAGAGCAATTTTTTCTCATCAACTTAGGGTGTACCATGAAAAATTGATTTTTTTGCCCTTACTTTTTATTTCAATTCCCACCGTAAAGTTGTGTTTTAACGAGTTTTAGAACTTTTTAAGACGCGTACTTTGGTATACAAATTTTGCCGCTAGATTCAATAAATCAATAGTTATTGAAGTTTTTCTTAAAAAAATACGCCCTTTTTAAATGTTGATTTTCATGATTGGGGCAAATACAAAAAAGAATTAAAGACGTCATTTGAAAGGATAATTTATATTGTTCAACATATGTGAAAACTAGAGATATGTGATTTCTGTATCTTGAGAAAATTACATTTTAATCTGGGATGGTTTAAGAAGAAAAACTTCAATAACTATTGATTGGTTAAAGCTAATGGCAAATTAAATACATCAAAATATGCGCCTTTAAAAGTTCTACAACTCGTTTGAACACAACTTAACGATGAAAATTGAAATAAAAAAGTTTGGACAGAAAAACTTTTTTTTATGGCTCACCTTAAGTTGACGAGGGAAAAGTTGCTCTAAGTCGGTCAATTATTAACCTTAAAAATAAATGGTGGTGAAACTATTGAATTGATTAATTAACAAATCGGCAAAATTTGTATATCAAAGTACGCGTCTTAAAAAGTTCTAAAACTCGTCCAAACACAACTTTACGGTGGGAATTGAAATAAAAAAGTAAGGGCAAAAAAATCAATTTTTTATGGTACACCCTAAGTTGATGAGAAAAAATTGCTCTAAATCGGTCAATTTTTAAGGTACAAAAAAATTTTTTTGATAAAAATTCCATGAAATTTTTTGCGGTACAATTTTGCCAAAGGATGTAAACGTCTATTTCTGCAAATAAAAAAGTTAGTTTTTGTATTTCCGTGAAAATGGGGACCACCCTAATTTTAACCAACATAAAAAAATGGGCCTTGATGATACAAACCATATTGTAGAACATTACTTTGCTGTAAAGTTTCAAGTTTAGGCGCTGGGAGCATGTTTCCTCGTAAATTCGTGATCTGGACCATAGTGCATTGACAGCAAGCTTCCGACTTGTTTTCCGATGTTCCGATAAGAAAGATGAGGATTTTCCAGGTGCTTGCGCAAAATCAATCAGCGACGTTGCTTTTTGGTTGATGTCATTCTTTCCAATTTTTGAAAAGCACGCAGCAAGCCGTGCTTTTAACCTGACATGTTTGCTGCGTCGTTTTCGGGAAAAAAAATCAAAAAATAATTCATAAATCAACTTAATCAAACAGTGCAGTCTCCGCGTGCTTTGTGTAAGACATAGTGAATGTAATCGATTTCCTCCGAAAATGTGTGATTGTCGGTAGTATTTCCCTATTTTGTGTTTTTTTTGTGTGTGCTTCACGCCCGTTCCCGGAGGACGAGTTATATCAGCTTAAATTTGTTTGTTGATTAAATTAGAATATTTTTACGCTTTGTCGCTTGTGATGATTACACTAGTTTACAGCATTTATAGAACTCGATTTAGTGATGATCATTACCAATGAAAAATCCTGAGCGCTGAGTTCAATGCCATGGTCAGAAAAAATAAAGTAGAGCCGATATAAGAAAATTTTGATATTTTGGATTTTGGACAAAAGTACATTTATCCGCACAGCCGACCTCTCGGTTTCGATCTCGGCTTTATTATGTTAACCGATAATCTCGGTTTAGGTCATACTGAAAACTCATTTAGTTAGCTGGGAATCTCGGCCGCTTCAACTGAGCAAACTGATACATCGGTTAAAATTCAAAACAAACAAAAATGGGGGTTACCGAGATTTCGGTTAAATTGTGATGTGATGTGATGTGATAGGAAGCCACCACCAGTGCAGGACTTGCCATGACGTACAGTTCCTCCTAATGGCAATATCAAACTGTACATACCTGTAATCCTCACTATTCCGTTGTATGAAGGGCCAAAAACGGGGGTGTGGACCCGTAAGCAGAAGCACTTACACGAAACCCACGGAAAGGATAGAGAATTTCCTTCCAACGAAACGTTCTTATTACAGGAAATGAGCAGTAAGCAATACACATTAAGATTTCCGTCTGGTGGATGGTTGAAAATCGGGTTAGCAAACTCACTGTAGACTGTCGGAAGACAATTACACCTTCGCCGATCTCGATTTGACGATTTCTATCAAGGAAGGCATAGTTGTCATCCATGACTTGGGCCAGATAACCACGAATCTCTCATTCTACTACAATATTTATTTATTTTATTTTATTTTTCGTCAACAGATAAAAATGTTCATCCCAATGACCCTTTAAAAAAATTAAATTACATACGAAAATTAACAAAACTTAACAAAAACATATACGGAAACAACGCTTATTAACCTCACGGGATACATTAAAATCAAACACATTATAGCAGCTGTTGAAAACGCGGCACATGCTTTGCACAGGTTCGTGTTTGCCGTAGTTGGTCCTTGAGTGCCGGAACACGAAGAACTGTTGTAAACGGAGATTTCGTCGTCGAGTGTTGATGGTCAAGAGATCCAGTAGAGCAGAACAATCAACATTTCCTTGAAGCAGATCACCAATGAAACACGCTTTGGCTACCATACGCCTACCTTCCAACAGATCCAGGTTGATGAGCTTGCACCGACTTTCGTAACTTGGCAATCTGCGAGGGTCTTGCCAGCGAAGATGTCGCAAAGCAAAGCGTATAAACCTTCGCTGAACAGCTTCGATCCTCTGGACTGCGTTTTGCAGAAAGGGACCAAACGATGGCACAGTATTCCAAGAAAGGGCGAACCAAAGAGCAGTATAATGCCTTCAGACAGTAAACGTCCTTGAAGTTTTTTGCGAAGCGGAACATAAATCCTAGCTGCGAAGAGGCCTTGGAAACAATATACGAAATGTGAACCTTGAACGACAGGTTGGAGTCGAGCATTACTCCCAGATCCTTGACCGTTGTTTCTCGTTTCAAGCGCGTACCTCGAAGGATGTAGTCGTGGAGATACATCGCACGTTTTCGGCCGAAGGAGATAGTTGAGCATTTGGATACATTTAAGGACATTCTGTTGATTCGGCACCAGTTATCGAACACTTGCAGTTCCTGCTGAAGAAAGTGTGCGTCTTCCGGACATTTTATAACGTAGTACAGCTTCAGGTCATCCGCGTAGGATAATTTCAAGCATTTGAGGACCAAGTTCACGTCGTTCATATATAGCAGGAAAGGAATGGGCCAAGGTGGCTACCTTGAGGAACGCCGGATGTTACCGGAAAGCTAGATGAGGCGTAATCGGCAATCTTCACGGACATAGTTCTACCAGTCAGGTATGAACGGAGCCAGTTCAACAGTTGATCGTGTACCCCCATGTTGCCGTATTTAGAAATGGCAATCTGATGGTTCATTTTATCGAAGGCCGCAGAGAGATCTGTGTAAATGGCGTCTACTTGATGACCGCGTTCCATTTCGCGCATGATGAACGATGTAAATACGGTTAGATTGGTCGCCGTCGAGCGCTTGGTCACAAAACCGTGTTGGTCTGGAGAAATAGTCTGTGAATAGTCATTGACCAGCCTTTGGAGAACAATTAGTTCAAATAGCTTGGATACAGAGCTTAGTGCAGCAATCCCACGATAGTTGGCGACGGACCTTTTGCATCCCTTCTTGTGTATTGGGAATACAAATGACTCTTTCCAGCATTCAGGAAACTCGCCGGACGTTACAGACAAATTGAACACCGTAGCCAGGGGCGCAGCAAGCGTGTTTAGGCAACGCTTCAGGACAATTGAAGGAATACCGTCAGGACCGCATCCAGTTGAAGTTTTCATCTGCTTCCCGGCTGAAATCACCATGTCACTATGAATAGTGAAAGCAGAGCCAAATACAGGCATGCGGGGAACATTGCTAGTAGCCGCTTCGAGGCTCTCGGCGTCCAAAATTTCGTCGCAGAAGACACTGCTGAACTGCGTACGGAACAAGCTGGCGATATCCACGATAGTGTCTGCTTCAATAGTGCCATCAGTCATAGTAGAGGGTAGGCCGGTTTCTTTCCGTTGTTCGTTCACAAACCGCCAGAAGCTTTTCGGGTTCGTTTTGAGACGACTCTGCAATTGAAACTGATGGGCGTTGTACAAGCTGTTATTGAGGTTTTTGTAATCGTCGTTGGCACGAGCGTAGTTTGCCCTCGTAGAATCGGTGCGATATCTGCTGTGTTTCCTCAAAGCAGCCCTTTTAACTCGTTTCAAGTGTTTGAGGTCAGAATTAGACCAGGCAGGTTTGGGAGGCTTACGGTTGATTTTCTTAGGCACGAATTGATCGACGGCGTAAAGCAGAATACAGCACATAGTCGAAGCAGCAAAATTTGCATCCCCGTTTGCAAGAGTCGTGTTCCAGTCCACGTCGGCGAGAAAGTTGTTCATTCCCTCGTAGTCAGCATGGTTGAAGTCATAATAAACATTTTCGAAGTTGTCATGGAAGCTGTACTCAGGATTTAACTCCAGCGTCAGTAGCAGAGGGAATGGTTTCTGCAGCTTTTGACAAGCGGTGTCGGAGCTTGAATGACAGAACATCTTTGACCCAGTTCTTCGGTAATGAAGCATAGATCCAGCAAACGATTGTTGTTGTTCGGAATGCCGTTAACTTGCCGAAGTCTCGCGGTAGAATAAGCATCAAGCAAGGAGAGAGATGCTGGTCTGAATGACGAACATGAAGTATCTGGATAGTGGAAGCCGTTGGTATTGACATGCCATGAAATCGTGCTGAGGTTGAAATCTCCCACAACGACGATGTTGTCGCTGGGTCCCATTTGTGACACGATCCAATCCAAAGAAAAAGTGTGCTTATCGATGAGGCTGCTGTCGTTGACACGATCAGGTGGGATATACACCACGCACATAAACAATGTTCCGGTTTTGGTGGATATTGCCACCCAGAGATGTTCAACCGATGAGTTTTCGGGAGGCTTCAGGAGGCGAGATTTGAACGTTGAGCGCACGGCAAGAAGGACTCCGCCACCAGATTTCTTGTTGCTGTTGAGCGGCGATCGATCTAGTCGGTACACATCGTACGTGTCGTCGAACAGTTGCTTCGATAATGTGTTACTGTTTAGCCATGTTTCTGTGAAGGCGTAGATATCGTAGCATGCGTCGCTGCATGCCAACTGGTACTCGGCGAGCGAACTGTTAATGCCTCCTACGTTCTGGTAGTACAGAAGAGCTTTAGATAAGGAGGCAACGGAATCGGCCGGTATCGATCTAGAAATGGAAACAGCATCAGGCCGGGCGACATCATTAGAGGAAGGATACTTGCCTTGGATGGCAGCTTGGAGAGCCCTGTCCCCGTTACTAGACCCAGGGCCGGGACGACTTTGACGGCTGGAACGGGCAAATACAGCGTCACTGATACCGGTAGTGGGCACAGCTGGGCTAGGAGGGTCCAGGGCCTCCATATTGCTTTGTGACGTGCGTCCCAGACCGGTTGAAGTGGCGGTCGATGTGTGTTGATGATGAGCAAAACATGTTAGGTGATGGGTATGTAGCGGGCTGGTTGAGCATAATAGCGGCGAGTTACTGCAAGCATCAGCATGCGAGGAAGCGGCACTGGAAATCGGGAAAGCATCAGAGCAGAATACCTTGGATAACACACATACTTGCCTGGAAGTTCAGGTTGGGAGACCCTCCCCCTAACTCCGACCACAGGACCGGGATGGCTGGGATGGCAGGAACTGATGCTAGATAGATGATTAACTTCGATTGGCACGACTGGGTCGGAGCGGTTGAGGGCTCCCGTAATGCCTTGCAGTGTGCATCCCGGTTTCGTGATAGTTATGGTATCCAACGTAGGATGACGACGGTGGTTTAAATCAAACGAGGTGTTTTTAGAAACCCCTGTCCGGATTTTTTGTCTTGGTAGTTGACAAATTCTCGAAAAAGATCCCGTCTGGCCATGTGTCGGCACTGAGAGCCACCTCACGGTACTTTTCGTCGACCCCAATTTTAAACGAAATGAATCGCATCGCCGTTACATCAGCGTCCTTCTTCACTAACTTTCTAACCTCGATCGGTTCGTCGCAAGGTATACATTCAGTGGCTAAAGCGAGAATATCATCCTCCGTAGCACTGACTGCAATCCGAGACAGAAATATCCAACATTTTTCTGGTTCTGGGGGAACAGTTGCAACCGATGGAATGTTCGCAGATGGCTTTTTTGTGCCGCGCGATAAACTAGGCTGATCGGGTGAAATTAATCCTGCTGCGCCAAACGATCGTTTGTTGCTTTTCCGAGCCAGACTAGGCCAACCGGAGGATAAACCGGGTGCAGCGGGGGTAGTAGGGGCAGCAGCAGGAACAGCAGAAATTTTCGTGACCAGAACTTCGACTTGCTCCCTGTTTTTTTCTAACTCTGTTCTAACTCCCTCCAGAGCTGAACGATGTGTTTCGCTCAGATTTTGTAATGCCTCCGTTAACGCCCCAAAAGCGTCCCGTACGTGTTTCGAATTCATAATCCCGGAGCAACTGTTGCAAAACCAGAAGAGATTAGGTTGTTCGCTAATTAAATCCATGTTTGCACGGGATAAGGAGACGCAATCAAGATGAGCAACTTTTTCACAAAAACCCTGGCATTTAATAAATTTTAGGGTTTTCACCGGTTCAGAGCACTGTAGGCAGCTTGATCCAGCCTACAGTTCGTCTGGCACCGTGTATTCCCCCCTTACCCTTTGGAATATGTGTATATAATGTACGTAATATATATAATATATATATATATATATATATATATATATATATATATATATATATATATATATATATATATATATATATATATATATATATATATATATATATATATTCAAAATGTACCTGAAAGTAAAACTTGGATATCTATTAATATCTGAATAGCCCTGGACAACCTGCAAAGCAGAGTAGATCAGTCCTCTCAACAAAGATAAAATTTCAATGAAAAGATATTTGATTTGTTTTATTATTTTGAGAATCAACAGACGGTTCGATGATTCCTGAAATAAATGTAATATCACTTAATACATATACTTAAAAACAATTAATACGGCTACTATCACATGTCAGTCTTTTATAGTAGTTCAGAAATAGAATTTTGATAAAAATGTTATGCTGAAATGCTGAAAAACAAATTGAGTATTACAAGCATTAAATTGTCATGCTGCGCTGTGCCCTTAAATGCAAAAGTAATTTGAAATGCAAAGATGTCACAAGGCGTGCTGAAATTATTAATTAAATGAGAATGGAAAATACACCCTGCTTGAACACGATCTTCAGTCGCAGCCACTCACTTTCCTATTGTCAAGTTGAAACCGTTGTCCATGCTACGCCAACCAGCTTCTCCATGCTGAAACTCTGGAAAAATGTGTAGAAAACTACAGTAGAAAAACTAATTCGTGTGATATAACCACAATGGAACTCACTTTTAGCCTCGGGTCTTGACAGACAATCCCTACTGAGTCCTTGCGGCACGTCAAGCCGGCCAGTTCAGCGCAAGGGCCGAGATTTCGGTTAAATTGTGTGTAAATACTCGAAATTTCGGTTTAGATTTTCATCGAAATGTTTCATGCCTATAGGCAATGCCCTGCAAAGATGGTGTTTTGCGTCAAATCCGCTGGCTGGCTGGTACAAGAAGGCGTGGAGTACAGCGAAAAGCTAGATGGGCGGATCACGTAAGCCAAGACTTGGAGAGCATGGGGCGCAACCGAGGATGCAGAGAAGCAGCCATGAACCAGGTGAATCGGCGTACAATTGTTGACGAGGTTTTATCAATGTAATCGATGTAGTGCCAATACATAAATGTATGTTTTTTCACCGCTCCACAAAGAACGTACGACTGACTCCACTTACGTATGAAAAAATATGGCGCATGGCGATTGACAGATGAAATACCAACCACGACTTACACCACTGCTAAACCGATATTTTGGCATGATAAGTAGCTGAGGTCGGTTGAAGTTTGGTTCACGTTTGTGCTCGGCTTCTAGTGATGCGGAGAATTTGTTTAATAATGAAAATAATCGATATTTCAGTTTCAAGTAATGATGAGACTCGGCATCGTTCGGTTTTTTACCGAGTTATACAAAAATGCCGAGTGAATTCAGCAAAATGTTTAACCGAGCTCGTGAATAGTTTTTAGGTTTTCCGGCAGTTAACCGGAATATTCGTCATGGCGGACGAAAACATGAGTGTAGGCATGTTTCTGAGTTCTTTCTTCTTTACCAATTCCTCCTCAGTTTTCACGACAAAATCATTGGAGTAGATCTTACGCTTTAGGTTGGCCCATAATTCGCCGACTTGGGTACCACATCGATATTCAGCCGCTCCATTTCATCCAACGATCGCTTCGAGTAGTGGGCCGACGCCAGATCCGGCCAGAACACCACGTCTTCGTCCTTATGGTATTTCTTGATGAACGATGCAACTTCCGGCAGGCATTTCGTACAATAAATTTCCTCGTTCACGGCCAGTCCGGAGCGAAAGAAGAGCGGCTTTGACATTCACTTCTCGCAGATTGTCAGCCAGAGCAGCACCTTCTTAGGGAACTACACCTCGGAGCTCGCTTCTTTCGTGGGGGAAGTAAAATACGAAGTGCTCTGCCAGTCATTGCCATCCAGAGTGAGATAGGTCTCGTCGTTCATCACCACCGCCACGTCGCGATTCGCCGGGAAAATCGAGTTGACCATCTTGTTCAGCCGCTGCCGTGCGTCATTGCCTGCAGCTCCGAAACCAGTGGACGCGACTTCCGCTTCCTGACATATATGTTAATGTTCGCCAGGTACCGACCTCCTGGCCCAGCGCACGCAGAAATGTTGTCACTTTTCCCTCGATTTTCCTCTTCAGCATCCTTTGGAGTTTCTTTTCGCTCAAGGTCGTCGGCCGTCCGGATGCTCTGATTGTTGTGTAATAGTGCCAAAATGTTGAGATGCCGGAACGGCGGTATCTGGCGTCCACAAAGTGCCGCACGATGTCCGTTTCCGACGCGGCGGGGTGCCGTTCTTTGAACGCGCACACTTCTGAACGGAGTTGCTTCACTGATTTTGCCATCACGGTTAGAGTTCGACTGATAGAGCTGTCAAATAATGTCTGCTGACGTAACTATGGTTGATGCTGCATGGGTAGTATTGTCAGTGCCGGTGAAGGTTAAACCATGAAAAATCGACAATTTTTGTCCATTTTTTAAATGCAAACGTTGTTTAAATTTGACGTTTGTGATAGGAGAATACTATGCCTCTAGCTAATATACTCTTAAATTTTGGCATTTTAAATCCTCACCTTATATTTGCGTTATTTCAAATAGTGTAAATGTTGAAAATCAATATTTTTCATTATTGGAATCGACGCTAAGAAATATTTCCGATCGATTTAGACAAACATTTAGAAAATGTTTGGTGAATCGACTGAACCTGACTGAATACTGAATTTTAACGTTCAAAACCCAACCGCATTTCGTGACGGTCACAATAGATATGTTTTTAAACTTTACCCCAGTATAGAAAACAAAAACGTAGTCCTCACACTGAACATTTATTTTCGTAAATTAGCTTTCACGCGTTTCGTCAACATGGATTTTGTACATAGAACAAATGTCTCGTATATTGTATGACACATTCATAATGCTTTTTATCTGGTGAAATGCTATCATTACACCTTTTTGTAAAATGCACGAAATGAACTTCGTGATGACCGGCCAATCGCTGCTTCTCTTTTATACCGTACTCATGTATGATGGTGTTGCTGCTGGTATGGGCGGAAATAATTTATCCATCCCAAAATAAAAATTAAAGCGCTGTCGTGGGCTATAACTTCATGCTCATAAATCAAATTGTTCTCACAAATATTCAGGTTCGAACCCCATGTCTGAAACAATAAAAATAACGCTGGACAATTCTACGTCGTTGCGCTTTTTTTGTCAATTACATTTTGAGTCGATAAAGTAGATCTGTCAGTCCTTCATGCAACCACCAGAGAGACGTTTATTTTTAATTTGTGACAAAATATTCGTAGCTCTTTGCATTGTTTCCGTACAATGTACGAATGTTCTTTCTGTGTCAACAAAAGCTTCGTGCTTTTGACAGTTGCGCGTGAAATAAATTACGAATGTATCTTCATAAAAAGAACAAATCAGTTTCGTTGCTGAAAACAACGAATGGATTAGTGAGTATTACCTTCGATTTTGTAATATAAAGTAAAATTAACTTTCAGTGCGAAAATGATTTTTTTCTTCGCTACCTGTTACTAGGCGTCTTGCAGTCCAGGGTCTTGCAATTCACGGTCACAATGATGACGCAGGCAATTTTGTGAATTTATTGAATTTGTGACGTGAGTATGCTTTGGAAATACGACTACAAACATTCAGCGACCTGCGAACACTCGGAGTTTTTGAGCAACGGGTGTCAAGAACCATCTTTGGTGGAGTACAGGAGGATGGACTGCCAAGTTTCTCTTTGTTTGACCAGATTATATTTTGATGCAGTGTTTCCACTTGATTTTCTATACCCCTGCTCTGCCCAATATGTCTACTGAATTTTCGGTGGAGCCTAACAACGATGCCAATTGATTGTGCCTACTAGAGAAAACTAAGTCTAACCTAAATTCCTTGAGTCGTGGTTTCAGCTTTTGTGTAATGTCTTTATCGAAGGGGACGGATATACGTTTCAGGGGTTCAGGTGAGTCGGAGAGGGTTGTTTGTGATTTCATATGAAGATATTTTTCCTTTTTGTTGATGATCGCTTGAATTGTCCTCTTTTCATAACCACTGAGTCTGACTGTTTCGAAGATATATACTAACTATTTGGCTTTTCCAGTTTTATTGAGAGGAAAGGTCAACATCCGGTGGATCATGTGGTGGAAAGTCCATTCCAAGGCCATTTTGTGCTGAAAAGAGTGGTTTGAAGTGTAAGGGATGATTCTTTGGGTGTTTGTGGGTTTTCTGAAGATTTCAAACTCTAAAGGAGATGATGTCAATGATTCTCTCACTACTAGAAGGTCGAGGAATGCAATTTTCCCATCCGTTTCTATTTCATGAGTGACCTTAATGTATTTGTAGAGATTGTTGTTTTCTTGAAGAATTAAGGAGAGATCGTCTTGTTTCACTACGGCGAAGATGTCGTATCTCCACCAACAAGTTGGGAGTAATCCTTGGAATGAGGATAGAGGGTTTCTCATAGGGGCTCCTTTTAATTGTTTATAGAATTAACCTCTGAAAGTGAAGTAGTTTTCTTCCATGGAAAGTCGACTCTTTTTTATTTATTGATTCATTTATTGATTCGTCAACAGATAAAACTGTTCCCAATCCCAATGACAATAAGATAAAATTGAATTACATGCAATAATTAACACAAAGATCTTCGAAAACAACACCTTTTAACCTAACGGGATACATTAAAATTAAACACGTTTTAATAGCTGTTGAAAACGCGAACCAAGCTTAGCTCAAGTTCGTGTTTGTCGTAGTTGGTCCTTGAGCGCCGGTTTATTAAAAAAGCTTAATAACGGAGGTTTCGTCGTCGAGAGATCAAGTAAAGTGGAATAGGCGTTGTTTACCTGAAGGAGGTCGCCAACGAAACATGCTTTGGCCATCATACGCCTCTTTTCCAACAATTCCAGGTTGCTGAGTTTACACCGACTTTCACAACTTGGCAATCAGAGAGGGTCATGCCTAAGAAGATGCCGCAAACCGTATAAACCTTTGCTGAATGGTTTCGATCCTTTGAACTGCATTTTGGTAGAAAGGGGACCGAACGACAGCACAGTACTCCAAAAAAGGACGAACCAAAGAGCAGTACAGTGCCATTAGACACTAAACGTCGTTGAAGTTTTTTTTGGAGTTTTTTTCAATCCTACGATTAGGCTTTAGAAACAATGTTGTTCTCGAATAGCTGCGACGAAGGTTTAGAAACAACGTGGATCTTGAATGTCAGATTGGAGTCAAGCATTACTCCCAGATCCTTAATTTTTGTGTCACGTTTCAAGAGCATTCCTTAAAGGACGTAGTCGTTGAGATATATCACGCGTGTTTGTCCAAAGGACATGACCGAGCATTTGGATACATTTAAGGACATTCTGTTGGTCCGGCACCAGTAGTCGAACATTTGTAGTTCCTGCTGATGAAAGGGGGCCTCTTCTAGACATTTTATGACGTAGAACAGTACGGTCGTCCGCGTAGGATAATTTCAGGCATCTGAGGACCAAGTTCACCCCGGATCTTACTGGAAAGCTGAACGAGGTATACTCTGAAATCTTCACAGAAATAGTTCTACCAGCGAGGTATGAGCGGAGCCAGTTCAACAATTGATCGTGAAATCCCATTGTGTTGTATGTGGAAATTGCAATCTGTATATGGCATCTACTTGATGACAGCGTTCAATTTCACGGATGAGCATTTGGGCATTAAACCGTGTTGGTGAGGAGAAATAGTCATGGTCCTTTGGAGAACAATTAGTTCGAATAGTTTGGATACAGCTCTTAGTGCAGCAATCCCACGTTAGTTGGCGACGGATCGTTTGCATCCCTTATTGTGTATTGGGGAAACAAACGGCTCTCTCCAGCATTCAGGAAACACACCGGACGTTCATGACACATTGAAGACCGTAGCCAGGGGTGCAGTGAGTGTGTTAAGGCAACGCTTAAGGACAATTGAAAGATTACCATCAGGACCGAATCCAGTTGAGTTGAGTTTTTCATCGGCTTGCTGGCTGAAATCTCCAAATCACTATGGATAATGAGTCCAGAGCCAAATAAGGACCTGCGGCGAACATTGCTAGGAGCCACTTCGAGCATCGAGCCCTCGGCTATCCAGAATTTCATCGTGAAAGACACTGCTGAACTACGTACGGAACAAGTTGGCAATCTCCTTTCGTTTTTCATTCTGGAACCGCCGAAAGCCCTTTGGTTTCGTTTTGAGACGACTCTTGAATTGAGACAAATGAGAGTTATACAGGCTGTTATTGAGGTGTTTGTAATCGTTGTTGGCGCGGGCGTAGTTTGTCCTAGAAGAATCGGTGTTTACTCAGAGCCGCCCTTTTAACTCGTTTCAAATGTTTGTGGTTGACTTTAGACCAAGCAGGATTCGTCCAGGGTCAATCGTCAATTCTATACAGAAGGTTCAAGATTGGACAATCTTGTGGGACCAGGGGTAAATATGGGTACGTGGCCAACCGTGTTTCAAGCACAAATTTAAGCAATTCTTATGCTTGCGTAGAAACTATAGACATTCAAATGTCTGTATTATGTCTGATAGTCTAGCAGCACTGAATGCTTTAAAATCAGCAACATTTAGTTCTAAACTTGTTTGGAAATGTGCTGTCACTTCAAAAATTGGCTTTTCAAAAACAAGTTAACATATATTGGGTTCTCGGTCACTACAGAATTCGAGGAAATGTAAAAGCCGACATGCTAGCACGACTCGAAACATCTCAACTATTCATAGCACCACAAGCATTCTGTGGAGTGTTTGATTGTTCTCTTTGAACGGAGATCAAGAAATGGGGAAAAATAAAAGTGGAGACCATCTGGAACAGCCTTCACATTGCTAGGCAAGCGAACCGGTTCATAATTCCGAACGCATCAAAGACTCGCAAAATTCTTGAATAATCAAAGAATAATCTCAGTGCTTTCACTGATTTAATAACAGGGCATTGTCCACCTGACGCTAATAGGAAAACAGCAAGAGGATATGTGTCGATTGTGTGGCATAGAAAAGGATGACTCTCATTGCCTGCTATGTTGTTGCACAGCAATCTTAAATAAAAGGCGTACATTTCTGGATGAGGGACTTGATGTTTGGAATACAGAGCCCAGACAAGCATTGAATTTTATTCGAATTTGGCCAAGCGTCATACGTCCAAACGACCATTTGGCAAAACGTCTTTATGCAAAACGACCATTCGGTCAAACATACGTATGCCAAACGTCTTTATTCCGCACGGTGTATCATCGTCGATGACATCTTGCCTGACGAATTGTTTTGCTTTGTTTGCATTTTCACAACTTTTTCTGCCAATGATGCTTCCGATGCTGGTGCAATTTGAGATCAAGTATAGGGCAACAGCGACTCAATTCCAAATCTCTACTGCCCTTTCGCATGGACATTGCGAATGATTTGGATGTGGATGAATTCGTAAATGAATTTATTTCCATAAATATCCAGAGAACCAGGGCTTAAGGTTTTTAAATATCGTATGAATTAATATTTGAACTGTTGAAATGTTTTTGATTTCATTCTGATGGCTCCAAATCGAATTGAAGTGATTGAGTGTAATGTAGCTGAATCGATGCTTTGAACCACCCTTTTGTCTATTTTCATTCCTCTCAACTGCATTCAATACCACATCCAATTGAATTCCAAACTGGTAGCGACAAATTGGTATAGTAACATTCCCAACATTCTCTGTCACATAATTACACCGTCAAGCGTGCTCGGCGGAAAGCTGCATCCTGTGCAAATACTGTACTCGCTAATTGGAATAAAAAATCTGGGAATATTTGCCGGTAATAGACCTTCCAGCAGTCACTCCCTCTGTGTAACACCACTTCAACCAAAACTGAAATTAGCACGAATCTATTTTAGAGCCAAGTCGGGTTGCCTACCTACCTGCCAGCCCACGAGAGAACGAATCGTTGCGGGCGGATGCTGACAGCATCGGCAGCCACGCTCAAATAAGTCTTATTTGAACTGTAATTAACGTGTGCCTGCTCACGGATCGGTTGAGTAATTTATCATGCCCCTCGCTCTATGCGAATGGAAGGAAACTAAACTATTTTTTTTTCTGCGTATAAATTTAGACTTCAAGTTCAAAAGGGGCACCATTTTCGACGAATGCAAATCGGACGCCATATTTCAGACTTGATCTTGCAATTTCCATTCAACGTCAGTCAAACCGCAATGGCACATTTTCTGCGCTCCATCAAACGGAGTGCACCGAGAGGATATTTTCCATTTTCAGCATGATCTGTCCTTCGAAGAGGAGCGCAAGAGCAAGCAGTAGAAAATTTGACAAATTGAAAACTTGATTACCAATATTCAGTTGCGAATTCTTCCATTTTTGCTCTATAGTCAGAAAATTCTAACTTATTGAGAAAGAGGGAATATGTGGAATCGAATAATATTTCGTTGTTGAATTAGTTTCTATGATTCACATCCGTTAGAATGTTCGTTGAGCTTCTAAAAATTCTAAAACGTTCTACACTCTCATCAGCTGGATTTATAAACTATGTTTCAGCAAAACAAAAATCAAGGAAGAGTTGAGTCTCACTGAAGCCGAATGCAAAATGTCTGTTCAATGAAGCATAGGAAATTGCGTCAAGAGAGGAATTTTTCCCTTCAACTGCTGGCATTCGCCTTGAAGAGAAGATATTTTCATTTCCGGACCAAGAGAACCTCTTTTGCCCATGCACGTGTTGGAGGGAGATGGGTGCATTTTTTTCCCCACTCACTCTGAACCAGGATTTACCCATTTGAGGGTGCATTCTGGCGAGCAGGACCATATTTCCGGACTTTGATTTAGATGAAAGTATTTTTTTATTCTATAACTGACATGTTCGCTTGGTTTCCAAGTGTTGACCGAAGTAATGAAATGAAAGCGGTAGATTGTTTTGTTTTGTTTACGGCCAACCAAGTGAAGACTTCGTGGTTCAATTTCGTTTCATCCGTTCTCTGGTGAATGAAGGTGACATTCGATGGGGGAATTTGCCTTTTGGCGGTCTGACATAAAGGTAACCGAACGTGAAATGGTATTTGATTTTTTTTCTCTGTCCATTGCCCTTTTGACGTAGGACTACGTCTGTGTTTTCAATACTGGGGTACACGTTCGAATTGCGAAAATTTGGAGCGTCACGAAAAATATATAGGTTTTGAACGTTAATAACTAAGTCATTCCACGATTGATTTTCAAAATGTTTGCACCAATCGATCGGAACATTTTCTACGCTTCGATTTAAATATTAAAAACTATTGATTTTTAACATTCAACTATTGAAATTAACGCAAATATAAGGTGATGTCTTATAATGCCGATTTTTCAGAGTAAATTTACCAAATACACAGTACTTTGCTAGCACAGACTTCATATTTAAGTAAGGAACGTCTCCTATGCATCAGGAAAAGATATTTAAGGGAGACACGTTGAAATTTTCCTTCAGTCTTTCAGCGATCTCAAAGATGTTGAGTCAGTGCTCGGCTACGCACCGTCACCGGATTGCAGCTCCCACTCGTTCGCATTCACTGTCTGCTATGGAAGGTCTCTACACCGAGTGCGTTGGTGCTGGAGCCCTGTCTATTTCGCTGCGGTGGTGAAATACCTGGCCGATGAAGTGCTCGAGATGGCAGGAAATACCAAGCCGTGACAACGCGTCGACCAAAATCATACTACGTCACATGCAGCTGGCCATCCGCAACGACGCAGAGCTGATGAAACTTTTCCGGTGTGAACATTTCACAAAGTGATGTATTTTTCAGGCTGTCCTGCTGTACAAGAAGACCGAGTGAAAAGCCCAAGTTCAAATGGAACCATGTTCTCCCCGTCAACTAAAATCCGTCCTTTTCAGGACGAACAACATAATTTGCCCATCTAAAGAGTTTGTTAATTTGAAGTTTCTCTTGCGTTCATCAACATTTACATTCCCACGCACTGGCTCAACACGGCATAGCTTTAAAGGTCGCGTCTCGCAGTAAATGGCTAAACATGTTTAATAACCAACAAACGAAATATATGTCCATATCTCGACTCTCTTGGTTGGGGTTTTGTCCCTGAAAAGGGCATTTTTCTTTACATAAGGTGATGTGAATTTAACATCCGAAACCATACAGCGTGATGATTTCATTTCCCTCGCTGGTGTCTGCCGCAACTAGTGAGGCCCGTCCCCTTGTAAAATTTGTTTCGCATTGCCTTTGTGTTACCACCTTCCTTCCATTCAATGATACCCGATGCCATTATATAAAAGGCCCTTGCATGGCCAGCAGTCATTTGTGATACGTAGCAGCTCGAGGAAATTTCAAGAGCAAGCCAAAGTCCGCACGAATCGCACCTGGTTTGCTGTTACCGATCGCATTCACCGTCTGCTCGGGAACGGTGACTGCGCCACGCCGAGCACGTTGGTGCTGGAGCCACCGTCTACTTCGCTGCGGTGGTGAAATACCTGGCCGATGAAGTGCTCGAGATGGCAGAAAATACCAACCCGTGACAACGCGTCGACCAAAATCATACCACGTCACATGCAGCTGGCCATCCTCAACGACGCAGAGCTGATGAAACTTTTCCGGTGTGAACATTTCACAAAGTGATGTATTTTTCAGGCTGTCCTGCTGTACAAGAAGACCGAGTGAAAAGCCCAAGTTCAATTGGAACCATGATCTCCCCGTCAACTAAAATCCGTCCTTTTCAGGACGAACAACATAATTTGCCTATCTAAAGAGTTAGAGTTAGAAAATTCTACAATTTGCTCTTTAGAAATCATTTGGCAGGGTTCAAATGTTGGTGTGATGAAAGGGCAACGGCTGTGCTGGCAGTGGTGATTATGTTGATATGATTGACCAGCTGGAGACCATTATCCTTATTGCGTTATAGATTGTTGAAAGTCTGTATGGGAATTCAAAGTCAATTATTAATGATATTAGTTTTTTAACCGTGGCAATTGGCAACGTTCCAGACAGCATCCACGCTATTTTGGCTAGGGTAGCAGTCAAATGAAAATTTGAAAAATAGCGAATAATTGAAACACAGCTTCAATCAGCTGGAGATTTTTGCCACGGTAAAAAAACAAATATCATTAATAATTGACTTTGAATTCCCACACAGACTTTCAACAATCTATAACGCAATAAGGATAATGGTCTCCAGCTGGTCAATCATATCAACATAATCACCACTGCCAGCACAGCCGTTGCCCTTTCATCACACCAACATTTGAACCCTGCCAAATGATTTCTAAAGAGCAAATTGTAGAATTTTCTAATAAACTTACTTATCTATGCCGATCCAACCTCCCATTAAAATAGCACTTACATTGCAATGTTACTACGTAGTCCTACGTCAACTTTGCGTACAACCTCATTGGGCTGTCCCTTCTAGTTTTTAAAGTAGGGTGTACGGGATGTAATGCGAAATTTTTTTTTCTCCTAGCATGAAAAAAATCTATAATAAATTAAAATCAACTGTTAACGTGTTTAATTCATGTCATGCTCAATTAAGTTTCAGAATTTTCTGATTTTTGATTTGACTCAACCCATGAGGTTTTGTACAGTGGTTTTGTCACATTTGTACTCCTCTTACACTCCTTACCACACTTCCTAAAGATTCGCTTGACCATTGCCCAGTATCGTTCGATTGGACGAAGCTGTGGACAATTGGGAGTATTGACTTTTTCAACAAAATCTACTCCATTTTTTTCCATCCACTGTAGTGTGGTTGTAGCAAAATGGGAAAATATGTCATAAACTCAGCAGTAATCCAAAAAATCATGATGATTCTTTTCTTCAGATGCAATTCAAACTTCATGAATCTAAGTATAGTCTTAAAGTTGAGTGGGATTTAGGAGTTTAGTTCCCATATATGACCTACTATAATCGTAGTATATTAAATAGTTGGTATTGGTGGTAAAATTTCTTATTCAAGTTTGTGAACAAGAGTTTTTAAATGGCTAATCTGCAGAAAAAAACTGAGTTAAAAATCCATGCAGTTGGGATTACAGTATTCAGATTATGCTGATAATTCTAACGCGTTTGATGATTTAAGTGCTGTAGCCCTTTCAGACCATTTTTTGCAAAGCGTTATTATACAATCAGTTTGGTGTATTCTGAGTGATTTGGTGCTTTTCGAGATGTCTGTTTTTTTTTTGACGGGATGGAAAATCTGCAAACAGACTGCTGAAGAACTCAGGGTGTGGGGATGAGGGCGCCAACCCCCGGAACCACCTTTCGGTATTACTTCCGAGAGGGGGCTAGTGTGCTTTACGCACCCACTTTGTCTAACTACATAGGTCTTTAGTAGTTAGTTTCGCTGACCTGACGCTGATTCGATCGAGATGCTCATGGATCCAAGCAGGGTTCGGGACGTCTGGTGGTCAATCCATATCGTCCGCGATCTCCCTACCCGACCACTTACGGTACCTGCCGAACCTCGCGTCGTATGGTCCCTCCTCCGATCGAGAAAGCCAGGACCAAGAACGGGGTTGGAACGTCTGGGAGTGCGGCATTACCACAGGATTGTCCCTGCTCCCCATGTCACGACCGCTTACGACCTCCTGCCGGATCCCGCGCCGTATGGCGCTTCCTCTGTTGTAGTTCGTTTAGCCGTTAAGGGGAGCTTAACGTTACCAGGGTGCACCGCGGGGAGGCGAACTATTTCCACACCCCCTGAGATGTCCTAGGCTGTCCAAACTGTCCTGGAGTTCAGAACCTATGATGTAAGGTGTAACACAAGCTTTTTCCGCTATACAAAGTTAGGATGTGAATTCATGTGAGCGAGAGGAAGAAAGAAAGGTTAGGTATATTTTCCTTGTACATCGATATTTGAAAGTATTTCAGTATTTCATTCGATTAAACCACCTCCGCATTTGGGTGACCCAAACAGTACCCCTAGTGTTTATTTTAACTGGTCCTCAAATTAGATGTTTTAACAAATTTTTGTATTCTGCTCAAATTAACCACTCACACTTGTGAATGACCTCAACAGCACCCTTTCTGTTGGTTCAAATCGGTTCTTAAACTTGATATTTTAATGTATTCTTGTGTTTCATTGAAAAAGCAACACACTTGTGAGTGGCCTCATTAGCATCCCTAATGTTGGTTTAAATTGGTCCTCAATCTCGATACTTTAACATATTTATGTAAAGGGTGTTTTGATCAAAATTTTGTCGAATTAAACATGGCGCATTTCCTTGCATCGTACATTAAAAAAATTTGCACACCCCTCATTTTGAAGATGTGTGCGTATAGTATCATGCCTCTATTTTGATTTTGAGATTTGCACTTCAGTTATGCAAATGTCGTGAAAGGAAGAAAAGCAACGCATCAAAATTTTGCACGTGCGTGGAGCAAATCCAAACTACTCTTACGCCAAGTTGGCGAAATCTTTGAATGTGGCTAAATCAACTGTTATCAACGTATTAAAAGTGTTCGGTGAACGTTTGTCGCCAGCAACAGGAGGACACAGCGATGACAAAAAGAGTTGTCCGCTGTTTCGAGCGGAACCCCAACCTCTCCGTCCGAGATGTTGCAAAGAAGCTGGGAGTGACGCCTTCAACCGTGGACAGAGCAAAAGAAAGAGTTGGACTGTCGACTTACAAGAAAGTGGTGACTCCAAATCGTGACGATAAACAAAACACTCCGGTCAAAGCACGGTCGCGAAAGTTGTACACGACGATGCTGACGAAGGTTGATTGCGTGGTACAGGACGATGAAACTTCCGTCAAGGCAGGCTTTAAACAGCTTTCTGGACAGGATTTTTTACGGCAACCGCACGGGAAAAGGTGGAAGATATTTTCAAGCATATTAAACTGTGAAAGTTTGCGAAGAAATATCTGGTGTGGCAGGCCATCTGTACCTGTGGCTTGAAGGGCAACGTTTACATTGCGACCGGAACCGTCAACCAAGAACTTATCTGAGCGAGTGCCTACAAAAACGTCTACTGCCTTTCCTGAAGCGACACAATTGTTCCGTTCTACATATTTTGGCCGAATTTCAGCATCTTGCCATTACGGAAAAAGGCCATGGAGTGGTATGCTGCCAACAACGTTCAAGCGATGCTAAGGACAAGAACCTTCCTAACACGCCAGAGCTCCGCCCAATCGAACAATATTGGGCCATCGTCAAGCGGAACCTTAAGAGGACTCAAAAAGCTGTTGTGAGTGAGAAACAGGTCAAGGAAAACTGGCGTTCTGCGGCGAATGAAGTGGGCAAGGAGACTGTACAAAATCTTATGGCAGGTCTTAAACGAATGACCCAGGAATTCGCATTCGGTAAAAAGGAAGCTTAGCTGAATATTTCTCCTTAATTATGTATTAACTGAACTTGAAAAAAAAAGATTTTGACTTATTAATAAAAACTTTGATCGACTCACACACATTACTGTTTGACCCAATTTTGATCGGAAAACCCTTTATACAATCAGTTTGGTGTATTCTGATTGGTTTGGTGCATTTTGAGAAATGTTAGGGCGGCCAAACTGTCCAAAAGTTCAGAACTTAGGATCTATAAGTGTTACACCAGGCTAATCCACTATATAAAAATGTTAATTCTTGTGAATTGATGTGTAACGATGAGAGAGAAAGAAAGAAAGAGAGAGAGAGAAAGAGTTTTGGCTGGGTAATTATATTCTTGTATAACGGAAAAAAAGCAGGCTGTGCCTGTGATCGGACCTGACGTTTGTTTTTTCGCTGCAACCGAAAATTATTAAAAATAATTAAGTGGTATTCGAAATACGTTTTTCGCATCTCGTTAAGTGGGTTTTGGAAGTCAACCAAACCGATCGCGTTTTATGATCGATGAAAAAATAGTCGCGATCGTTGAATTTTGTGATTGTTGAATGTGTTATTGAATGGTGAAAAATGAAGTAGTGCAAGCATAAAACAAAAAGTTTTCCGTTTTCAGCGGAGCATGTTTGAGCTAACCCGACTGACGGCCAAGAAATTCCCGAAATACTTGAGTGATGCGCACCGTCGGATTCTGGACACCGTGGTTTGTGTTGCCGAGGATCAACTGCTGGAGGAAAGCTCCCTTTCCTTGATCTCGTTGGTCAACTTGACTCGCTATATGTATATATGTACATGTACATGTGTGCATGTATATTTGTAAGTATTTATGAATGAATGAGAGAAAGAGCGTGATTTTCCAATTCCGGCCCGATATTGGTAAGTAATATTCCCAGTAACTCAATTTTAATCAACCATATTGAATACATATAACAATTCCACAAATAAAGTATTGAAACTCGTCATATTGTTATCTCTTGAACGTCTTTGAAGGTTGTTTGGGTTTCCAGCACTTTCGGCAATGGATGTAAGGATAATTATAAAATTTTCAAACTATTATAAGGCCGTGGTACGCAAAGAGAAGTGGTTCTACGACACTCAACATGTTTGGTGAAATGTTAAATGGAAGTGGATAGGCTTATCTCGGTGACATTCTTCTCTTTTCAGAGAGCGAGTAATGGCGCTATAACCATAAGCCATAGGGTGCTAGGACTTTAGTTAATGCTAAAGTTCCAACCGTTTGACGAGAAATGGAGCATCACTTAACCTTCTTAGACAAGATGCTCCCAACGACCATTTTTGAATATTTCTTTTGTTCTGTACACCAATCAGGGCATTCTGTTTAACTATTCTCTCCGACTATTAATTTCCCTTTTCCTTTGATATCTACTGAAGGCTACGTGGGTTCTCCGTGTCTTCTTAAGGTAGATACCAAATCCTCCCTATCACCAACGGTTGCATGGACGTGGCCAGGTGAGCGATCGAGGAGTGTCTTCATGAAGATTATTGCGTGAAGAAACGTAACAGTAACCGTAATCAGGTTTCGTTTCATGGTGGCATGCAATGTCTTCAACGAATTATTCCTCATCGTAGCTCCATCCACGAGGTGTGCAATCGTCAATGCTAATGCTAATACTAATGCTAATTATATTCTTGTATAACGATGTTTGAACGTAATTATGTATTCCATTCAATTAAACTATCAATTAAATCAACCATTTGTGTCACCCCAACAGCAGTCCTATTGTTGATTTTAATCGGTCCACAAACAAGAAGTTTAAATAAAATTAAGAATTCTGCTCAAATTAACCACTCACACTTGTGAGTGGCCTCAACAGCATCCTTACTATTGCTTTAAATCGATCCTCAAACTCGATGTTTCCACATATTTTTGTATTCTGCTCTAAAAAGCACCCACACCTGTGAATGACCCGAACAGCATCAAAACTGTTTGTTTGAATCGGTTCTCAAGCTTGATGTTTTGATGTATTGTTGTACACTAATGGCTTTTTAACACGTTTTTTTACACGGTTTGTTTTCGATGTAACTCCAGAATTGATCAATTTATCGACCTTATTCATATGGCAGTTTTTTTTAAAAAAAAAAGACAATATATTTGGTGTTAATACTTGAAATTTTAAAAACTGTATTTTGACCATTTCATGAAAAAGTAAAAAATGCAAACAAAATAGAAGCAATTTAAAATGTTTCACATGCCTAAATTTGAATTGATCATTTCTATTCAGTCTTTTTTCAATCGGTCCTTAAACTCGATGTTTTAACATATTTTTGTATCCTGCTAAACACTTGTGAGTGACTCCAACAGCATCTTACACTCGTTGTTTTATATATTTTTTAATTCTGCTGAAACAAACCACTCACACTTGTGAAAGGCTTCAAAAGCATCCCTACTTTTGTTCAAATCGGTCCTCAAACTCGATGTTTTAACATGTTTTTTTATTCTGCTCAAATAAACCACCCACACTTTTGAATGGCCCCAACAGCATCGTTACTGATGGTTTAAATCGGTTCTTAAACTTGATGTTTTAATGTATTCTTGTACACTTAAGTCTTTTTTTCACACAGTTTTTTTTACACGGTTTGTTTTCGGCGTCAACTCCAGAACTAAACAACTTATCGACCTAATTCGAATCACATTTTACGTTTTAGGCAAAAGGTCTGCGGAACTCTGAAGCTGGAACGAGTTAACTGCAACCATAGTCTGCTCTTCTGGAGTGCGGAGCTCACTCCCTGATTCCTTGTAAATCCGAGAACTCGTCGGAATCTTCGTTAGGACTCAGTCAAACATAGAGGTTAAAACGGCAGCCCTAAGTTTGCACCTTTAAACTGAAGAAATGATCCATTAAAAACTTAAAATCGTTCCACAAAAAACGCATTCATGACCCATAAAACTCTGGTCAATATCCATAATAAAATGAATATGATCCATAAAATTTATCAATGTGATCCATAATTTATACAAAATTTAGCAATAAAATGTCAAAAAAGTACCGATATATATATCTAGGGTATGATCAATAGAATGTGTACGGATTACCCATAAACATATAGCAAATGTTCCATAAAGGTTCAATATCATTCCTTAAAGTTGTAAAATTGATCCTTAGAATGAAACGTTTGTGAACTTAAATATATACACATGATCAACAAATTATTGATCCAATCGTCAATGATCCATGATAGTTTTGAAAAATTAACCACAAGCTTCTTAATATGACCCATAGGAAATAAACTTTGGGCTTTTAAAATAATATTTAGGATCCATAAGTGCCAGAATTATTACAATGTTGGGTTATTAAATTTTGCTACGAAATTATCCTGACTTACATGATCTATTAAGTGCCAAATTATTACAATGTTGGGTTTATATTTTTTAAATTTTGGCTACGGGAAATCGATCCTTGACTGCGCTACTACTCAGATCTATTAACGTGTCCGTTTCCTAGCTATGCGGCTCAAATATTGCTATTAAAGAAGGATTGTTTTTAGAAGATTTCCAATTTTCAGAGAGCTGATTTACTTTCGCGATTTTATGTTCTTTTACGACCGCAACTGCGACACATGTTTCCCAATAAATTTGTTAAAGAGAACTCGTGCATGTAAAAAACTAGGGAAGGTTTTCCTATATTAATCTCATCACTTTGCAATTCATCCTACTTGAAATTAAACAATGAACAGGTGACAGAACTAGTTAGTAATGTTTGTTGTTGTTATTAAGAGTAAGCAAACATTATTAGAAAACGAAAGCGATCCTTCAACTGCCCAATTGTTTGATTCATCGTAGAATGAATAAAGACAATGAGTTAATAGGGACAGTACCTACATGTCAAATTTAAGGCATCAAACTGTATTTAAGATTTTAATAAAATTATACGGCAACGTGTCCAACTGTATGTCGTCGGACTAACTACAAAAACACCTCCGTTGCATTATACAGGCAAATGCTTGAACAGTCGTTAACTTAGTATCGAACTTCGACTGCTTTTACTTCTTAGTCCTCAACTGCTCGCGGCAACATTGGTATTCTAGCATTAGTACAGCATAATCGTCTTATGTCACATTGTACAATATGGTGTCTAACAGGAGCTGTTTGATTTTTTTTCGAAAACCAATGTTTGGAAAAATTGTAGTTGAGAAAATTTTCTATAGGAATAATTTGCTACGGATCATTTATATGAGTTTATAGATTATTATTCATTGTTTTATGGATCATTGACAATTTATTTATGGAACATTTTCAATAATTTATGAATCATGTGCACGTATTTTAGTGCACAAATGTTACATTCTGTGGATCAATATTACAACTTTAAGGAATGATATTGACCCTTTTACGGAACATTCGCTATATGTTTATGGGTAATCCATACAATTTTATTGATCATACCCTAGATATATAACGGTACATTTTTGACATTTTATTGCTAAATTTTGTATAAATTATGGATCACATTGATAAATTTTTTGGATCATATTCATTTTATTATGGATATTGACCAGAGTTTTATGGGTCATGAATGCGTTTTTTGTGGAACGATTTTAAGTTTTTAATGGATCATTTATTAGTTTTTATATGCAAAAGTATGTTTGCCGGTTAAAACTCCAGGCTGATTCGCTACCAACGTCAGTTGAAAGCAGCACAACTTTTACCAAAACGAACCCTGAAAATGCAGAGGTGTTCTAGGCTTCCTTTAAAGCGAGTGTCACATAAACACGTTCTTTCCCATTCCGTACTTGACCTGCATTAGGGCGAGGCCGGCGTAGGTATTGTCTTAGTTTGGGATCACCAGTTTTTACACTTTGAGGATGTATGCTTGTTCAGTTACGATATGTGCTCAGTAATATGAAATGAAGGACCTGGATGGCCAACAGACATTATGAGATAATCTTGGAATATTCAATGTCATCCAAACTGTACTGGAGTTCAGGACTTAAGATCTACTATTGTAACAGTAGCTTTATCCGTTATACAAAGTTACGATATGTATTCAATCATATCAAATGAATACCTTGGAAGACCAACATACACTTTGAGATAATCTTGGGACATTCTATGTCATCCAAACTGTCCTGGAGTTCAAAATCTTACATCTACTTTTACAACAGTGGCTTTATCCGCTTTACAAAGCTACGATGTGAATTCAATCATATTCAATGAATATTCTGGAAGACCACCAGACACTTTGAGATAATCTAGGGTTATTCTACGTCATCCAAACTGTCGTGGAGTTCAGAACCAAATATTTTCTGTTATGACAGTAGCTTTATCCGCTATACAAAGTAACGATGTAAATTTAATCATATTCAATTAAGGTGCTGGAATGCAAACAGACATTGAGAATCCTAGAAAATGTGAGCTGTTTAGTGGAATATCTGTAACTAGAAATGAGAAGACAAATTAATATTTTCCATTTAATTCCAACTACATTTATGCTTATCTTGACATATCTTGACGCGTATTTCGTCTACAATGTGCAAACTTCTTCAGTGTCGTGTACTAATAACTCGACTGTCGTGTACTAATAACTCTGACCCAGTCGAGTTATTAGTACACGACACTGATGAAGTCTGCACATTGTAAACGAAATACACGAATCTGTCAAGATAGCCATAGTGGTAGTTGGAATTAAATGGAAAATACTAATTTTTCTTCCATTTCAAGAGACATTATGATAAAATCTTGAGGTATTTTGCGTCATCCAAACTGTCCAGGAGTTCAGAACTTATTATCTTCTGTTATAGCAGTAGCTTTATGCGCTATACGATGTTACGATATGAATTCAATCATATTAAATGAATGTGCTGAAAGACCAATAGTCACTTTGAGATAATCTTGGGATATTCTATGTCATCCAAACTGTCGTGGAGTTCAGATCTTATCATCTACTGCTATAACAGTAGCTTCATCCGCTATATAAATATACGATGTGAATTCAATCATATGCAATGAATGTTCTGAAAGACCAACAGATACTTTGAGATAATAATTTGGGACGTTTAATGTCATCCAAACTGTCCTGGAGTTCAGAACTTATTATCTACTGTTATAGCAGTAGCTTTATCCGCTATATAAAGTTATGATGTTAATTCAATCATATTGAATGAATGTGCTAGAAGACCAATAGATAATCTAAGATAATCTTGGGCCATTCTATGTCATCCAAACTATTCTGGAATTCAGGACTTAAGATCTAGTGTTGTAAAAGTAGCTTTATCCGTTATACAAAGTTACGATGTGAATTCAATCATATTCACTGAATGTGTTGGAAGACCAACAGACACTTCAAGATTATCTTGGGACATTCTATGTAATCCAAACTAATCTGGAGTTCAGAACTTTACATCTACTGTTATAACAGTCGCTTTATCCGCTATTCAAAGTTACGACATGAATTCTATGATATGCAATGAATGTGCTAGAGGACCAACAGACACTTTGAGATAATCTTGGGACATTCTATGTCATCTAAACTGTCGTGGAGTTCAGAACTTATCATCTACTGTTATAACAGTAGCTTTATCCGCTTTACAAATTTACGATGTGAATTCAATCATATTAAATGAATGTGCTGGAAGACCAACAGACAGTTTGATATCATCTTGGGCCATTCTATGTCATCCAAACTAATCTGGAGTTCAGGACTTAAGATCTACTGTTCTAACAGTTGCTTTACCCGTCATACAAAGTTACGATATGAATTCAATGATATGCAATGATTGTGCTAGAAGACCAACAGACACTTTGAGATAATCGTGGGACATTCTATGTCATCTAAACTGTCCTGGAGGTCCGCAGGTTGCCTTCTACTTAAGAAATTTGTATAACTTAAGAACTTTGTGTAGCTTAAGAACTTTGTATAACTTCTACTTAAGAACTTTGTATAGCGATAGATGCGCGCCTCTTCTTCTTGTACCCGTCGGTTTATTTCCCGTCGGTATAATTGCAACTGATGCAATTCGTGGTTCATTCGCCTCCTCCATGTTTCATCTTCCATTTGTAGTTCACCGTAGATCGTACGCAGAACCTTCCGTTCAAAGACACCAAGGACGCGCTGGTCCTCCACTAGCAATGTCCATGTTTCGTGGCCGTAGAGAACTACCGGTCTAGTAAATGTCTAGTAAAAGGTCAAGTTTGTAGTTCGGCGAACTTTATTCGAGCTTAGCGTCCTTCAGAATCCAAAGTAAGCATGATTGCCAGCCATAACGAGCCTTTGCTGGTGTCGTTATCGACGGTCACCATGAGCCCAAATACACGAATTCGTCTACTATCTCGATTTCATCTCCGTCGATCTGAACTTGTGGGAGAAGGCTATCATTGTCTCCTCTTGAGCATCTTCCATTCATGTATTCTGTTTTCAACGCATTAATCACAAGCCCATTGCTACTAGCCTCAGCCTTAAGTCTGATGTACGTATCTGCCATTCGAATTACATCCTCTTATGCAATGTTAAACAACAAACACGACATTCACGCGTTCTATTCGTTTTCCATTCGCCACGCGGATCATGTGATCAAAAGTTGAACGTGGAATATTTATTGTCACTATGCATTGGCTTAAACATTACAGTTATAACTGTAAATCTTAAGTTCTGAACTATAGGACAGTCTGGATGACCTAGACCAATGCAAGATTTTCTTATTATTTTTACGCTCGAAAATATTCACTGAATTTGCTTGATTATAGCTCACAAAGCTACTATTACTACCGTAGATTTCAAGTTCTAACTTCCTGGATAGTTTGGATTACCTAAAGGATTACAAAGTTATAGAATAATGACAGTTGATCTACTAGAAGATTCATTGAATATGTTTGAATACATATCTTCACTTTATATAGTCCAAACAACTACGGAAACAACTGTAGATCTTATGTTTTGAACTTAAGAACAGTTTGGATGACCTAGAATATCCCACGTTTGTCGCATTATATCTGTTGACTTCCCACACTATTCAATGAATATTGTCCATATGCATACGCCAAAAATCATACTGTTACAACTGTAGATCTTGTGTTCTGAACTCAAGAATAGTTTGGACGACCTGGATCGTTCCAATTTATCTCATAATGTTTTTTTTTCACATTAGAAAATATTCACTGAATATGGTTGAATACTTTGCGTAACTTTTTATAGCTAAAACAGCTATAGTTACTACTGTAGATCTTATGTTTTGCACTCCAGGACAGCGTTGGACGACTATAGATCGTCACTCAGTACTTATCTCTATAATGTATTTTTTACACTCAGATAAAATTTATTCATCTCGAATACATGGTATGTGAATACTTTGCGTAACTTTGTATAGCTAAAACAGCTATAGTAACTACTGTAGATCTTAAGTTCTGCATTCTAGGACAGTTTGAATAACCTAGATTATAATGATTTTTTTACATTCGAAAATATTTACTAAATATGGCTGAATACGTAGCGTAACTTTAGAGCGACCAAAAAACTATAGTAACAACTATAGATATTAAGTTTTGAACTCAAATACAGTTTGGATGACCTAGAAGCATTGTCCACGTTTAGTGCCCGTAGAGATTACTGGTTTTATCAGCGTCTTGTACAAGGTTCACCTAGTACGTGGATAAGGAAGCAAGGAAGCAAGGACTAAAGGCGTACAAAGTGAAAAGGTTGTCCAACCTGGATGACAAGCAAAATTTCACTGCAAAAAGTCGTGCTAACGAGCTTAGCAACCAATTTTTGTTTGCAAACATTTTCTTGTATCATAATGGACGACGAAACATACGTACTGGAAGACTTCAAACAGCTTCTGGGTTTGGGTCTTTTTATACCGCAATTCATAGGAACCCTGGACAAAGAAGGTGTTTAGATTCCCGAAGCAATATTTGATTTGGCAGGCCAAATGTAGTTGTGGTCGAAAATTTAAAAGTTTCATCTCTACCGGCGCTATCAAAAGGATGTGTACGAAAAAGAATGTCTACAAAAGCGGTTGCTACCGTTTATTAGCAGCCACGACTCTCCAGCTCTGTTTTGGTCTGATTTGGCGTCTTGTCAGTATGCCAAAATCCGTCATGGAATGGTAAAAGGTACAAGAGGTCAAATGCTTGCCAAAAACAGCAAATCCACCAAACTGTCCAGACTTCACCCTGTAGAGAAGTACTGGGCTCTAGCTAAGCGGAAACTCTTCGAAGCTAGGAAAAAAGCGAATGGTACCGATGATTTCAAGAGAAGATGGAGAATCGTCATGGTGGACGTATCTGAGGATATCGTACGGATCCTGATGGCGGGTATACCACAGAAAGTTCGAGAATATTACAGAAGGAAGGACTCACATCGTATTCAATTGTTTCGAAAGAAGATATAACTCTATTACTGTGAAATAAATAATCGATTTTGTAGAATTATATGTAAATATGATTTGTTGCTAGTATTTTGATCCCAGGAATTTAACGTGAAATGACTTTAATCAATCAGTACCAGGAACTTACACTAATGAAAATACAACCGGAGTCATTAGTTGCATAAAATCCGAGCAAAAAACATGACGGACACACAATTCGAATAAAACACGCGTTGTTATTCATTTACTTCTGGTCAACCGCACAGTTTTCCGTTGCAACCCAATTAACATTAGGTTTTCCACGGAAAACTGGAACACAGGAAAACAGAGGCTAATGAAACCCGCTTTATTCCACTTCAAAGCCAAACAAATCACGAAACGCCTCCGTCCAGCTTTGTGGCTGCTGCACTGGAAATTTGCGCTCTCTCTCTAATGCTAGTAATTAAAATGTTGCTGTAAACTTTAAATGAACGAGAAAATAAACTTTTCGCAAAGCGGATATGCAAAGGTTAGAAGGAACTACGATCTGAACACAATTCCGACATAATCACCAACGGCCACGTCAATGCGTTCTGGTTGAAACTAACTCGGCATTCAACGATTCAGTTATGTACCATTTTGGATTACAAACTAACGTCAGTTCATAATTGGTTGGCAAAAGTTTGAGATTTCCCTACCAACGTGTGAGTTAGAAGTAGCTGGACTTTTGTTTTGTAATGTTGATAGAGTGATGCATGCTATCAAGAGACAACCAGTAGTGCATCTTTTTATTAACCCATCGCTCAATTCTCAAAATTGGACATTTGTGTCTAGTTATCCAAGATAAAGGTGAGTGCTCAAAATTATATCCAAAAAAGTGTTTTCCTAATGCTTGGACAGCACCTCAAATCAGAAGTGGTGAAAAGAGGTTTCTAATAAAGGTTCGTTGCAAAAGCACTATGTACAGATTGCGAACAAGATACCAGAAAGGTGGAGCAGTTGATAACAAGAAAACATCGTAAACATTGCAACGCGAAATCGGGTGTAAGTTTCAGAAAACTGACCTGAAATTCATCAAGATTCAGTCAAAAATGGTTAAAAAACTTAAGGCAGATGGTTTGTGAAGGTTTATGAGCGCTAAAAAGCCGAAATATTCCGAAAAGCAGCGACAAAAGATTCCTGGTAAATGTCGCCAACTTCGATGAAAGTATTTCAGGGCTGACGTCGGTATTGTGATGGATGACGAGAAGCATTTCACTATTTCCAGCAGCACTGATTTAGCCAATAGAGGGGTTTTTTTTTTAATAATCATTTATTTGTACAGGCTCAATCGAATTAACTTTACAGAGCCAAATTTTCATATTTTTATACATCATTTATCTTAAAACTAAAGTTAGGAGGAAAGAGCCGATTACTCGCGGCCGAATAGAGGGTTTTATACCGACGAAAAAACTTCAATTCCAGATAAGGTTGGGTATAGAAGATTATTTAATTTTTATCCCAACACACTAGTATGGGCAGTCATGCTGGAGTTTCGAGCCAGTATATTCAGACACGCGAGGGTTTTGCTGTTTCTACAGCCGTATACACCATGAAATGTCTTTCAAAACTTTTATTCACAAAAATAACAAAATTGTGTTCTGGCCTAACATTGCATTATGCCATTTTGCTTAGTATTGCTTAGTTGAAGAATATGTTAAACAAGAGAACAGTACCTCAAATTGACCACAAGCTCAACCAATCAAATCATTTTGGTCAAATATTTCCCAGCTTGTGTATAAGAATGGATAGCAAGCTACCCTAGCAGAACAGTTCAAAGCTGTGATGTTAAGTTGTGCCAAAAATGTAAATCTCAATGTCGTCCAGCCCATGGTAAGAGGAGTAAAGGGAGTTTTACGGAAAAATGATGGCTGTCTGCATTTCGCACTAGACAAGTTACGACAAGTACGTTCCGTTAAGATGGAATAACATCTGATAACGTCCCAACAAACAAACGAAAGCAGTAAATAAGCATACATGCTTTATTAGAGCTGAATTACGATTTTCGTAGCTGAACAAAAAATCTGGCTAAAATATGAGCTGAGTAACCATGTTTTCAATTGAAATATTCACATGAATCCAAATGTCTCAGTTTGTTGGAATAGCATGCTTAGTGAAAGCTAATTCAGTATTTTTATTTAACTAAATTTAAACAGTCCAACAAAAAGTTGAATAACAGTTAATCAATCAATTTCAACATCGTTTATATAGCCCAGCTAATAAAACCTGATATTTAATTGAATAATAGCTGCACTGTACATTACTATTCCACTGCTCCATCTTTGAGCTGAAGAGAGACGGTGTAAAAGCTTTATACAGGTGTCTGAATTAACTTTTATTCGACTACTTTACAATTAGTTGAAATACAGTTTATGCCTCTAATATCACACCTTTTAACTACCTTCGCTATTTAAGCTTTATATTTAGTTGAATTATAGCTGTGTTAAACCAATATTCAGCAAAATAAACTTAAATGCCGTATAAAAGTCTCCGAAGTGTATTAATCAATACATTTTTTTCAACTTAAAGTTATGCTGAATAAATTATGCAATGTTCGTTGGATTCAATTAATTCATTTGTTTTTGCTTATTAGTTGTTCATTTTTGGTGCCGATGAAAAAGTATTGTCCTGTTAACAAGAGTTGAACTCATGATAATTTTGCAAAAACCTATCGGTGGAATGATGTTGACTCATTCGCTAGTCAGTTAAATTAGAAAATAGCGCAAGAGTTAACAGATACATCAGAAAATATTGTCACATCTTTTAATCATCTCTGGTTCAACATACCCTTGAATCTTTTCAGTCATTTCCGTAGTAAAACCGAACAACAAATATCAAAGCTTGTGTACAGCTTGCTAAAACAGGCGTTTAACAACAACATTTAGAAGGTTTGGTTGAACACTGATGTTGCTTATTGACAGATAACGCTATAAATAGAATAAAAATGTAACTCAATTGAAACATAATTCGTCTAGTATTCAACATATAACATTGAGCTTATATAGACGGTTTATTGATGCTACATTCAAAGCTAGGATAGCACAGTTGGTATGTCACGTACATGAGGATACGAAGGGTGTTGGTTCAAATCTTGCTATTAAATGTTAATAAATAAATGTTAAAAAATGTCATTGTTAATGTACATATATAAAAATATCAAATTAAATACGCACTAATTGTATTTCAAATCATAAAAGAAGTTTGTATTGTATGGAGTATCATACATAAAAAAACATAGAAAGTTATATGATAATTTGAAAAAGTCGAACAAAAGTTTTATAATCAAAACAACAGCATATTTTAAATGCTTGGTTGATGTTGAAGAAAAACTTCATCATGATTTATTACTTCACAAGGTAAAAATATATTATTCCGTAAAAAACTTGCTTAACAATAGTTGAATAAATGTTATGCTTAATATAATAATTATTTCTATCTCTACTGAAACTGATTAGACGATCAATTTGAAAATTGGGAGCCTAAAGATGAATAAATTCTCCAGAATTGAGTGAACAAATACCGAAGAGAAGCTTAAATAACCGAAGCTTAAGAGCAAAACTTAAATAGCAGTTATTCAATTATCAGCTGAACTCCATGGCTGCAAACGCACTTCTTAAGCATATGCAATTGCCTGTGTCCAAAATCGCTTGGCGACAGCTTAATAATTTCTCCAAAATTGTGTGAATAATGCCTGAACAGAAGCTGTGGTTGAAAATAGTTCAGACATTGTTCAATATGATGCTGAATTAAATCGTCATAATGATGTTTACTTAATGAGTGATTGTTTGTTGGGGTATTAAGTTAGTCAAACAGTTTTAAAAGCGACATCTATGGGGGAGTAGAATAACCAAAATTTCTACGCCAATTTATTATTTCATCTTGCATAAGAACGTACTCAAAATTTCATTTCGTTCTCTCTATTCAACGTAGTAAAGAAGTGTTCTTCTTCATTCCAACCGTTCACCGATGGGTTTTGGAGTTTAAGCATGGCCGTTCAAGCGTTGAATACGATCCACGCTCAGGACGTCCAAAAAGTGCATAAAAACCAGAAATCATAGCGAACCTTTTAGTCTGCAATCGCCTTGAGCTTCGGATATAATTTTTGTGCACTTGCCATGAACTGTTTTGTGGACTACCTTCTGAATAAGTCGTGAATCTTCCTTAGGGATTGTATCGAAAATCGTAATGCACGTAAATTTACGTTGTACGGGTGTATTTTTGACGGTTTGAATGTGTTAATCATAGCATGCTGTGCGTTTGACAGTCAACTTTCGTTAGTTTACTTGTTTGCCTGGTTTAAATTCTATATTTTCAAAATGTCACGCATTGTAAAAGAAGTGAATATTCAACGTTTTGGACACATGGCAATTGCTTTGGAATTCATCACGCAAGTGTAAAATTCAGCATAGCCAAGTCTGAGAAACAGTGTTCGCTGGACAAACTGCCAGGAAGAGGCAGAAAATCCGGATCTTCCAACCCTAAACGGGATCAGAATGTGGTAGCTCTAATTCGTAAGAACAAATCAACGTGATTTGGCCAATAAAGTGGGAATCAGCGTCGGATTGATTCACCGTATCAAGAAACGGAACATCCTGAAGACCTACAAGAAGCAGAAGATCGACAATCATAGTAACAGGAAGCAATGCGTAGCAGCAAGTGCCCGGACATTGTATTCGCGAGTTTTGCGATGCAAGTATTTTGATGAACGCGAGACTCAAGAACCCTTCCAGGTCCACGATATTACACTGCCGTCCATAATCTACGCGATGCAGACCGTTCGGTCCAAGTGGTAAAGTTTGGTCGAAAAGTGCTTGTATGGCAACAATACTAGGCTGCCTGAAAATTCCCTTTAATTTCCTACAGATGGCGTTGCTAATCACCAATGTGACCCATTTTCTATGAGCTTCACTCCTCGAATGACGGCTGTCAAATTTTCAGCTATTTCTGGCCACGCATTCATTTGTGACAACAGTGAGAAGAGACCGATCAGCAATTTTTTTTTAAATGGAAAAATCCGAGGTTCGAGTTTTGATAAAATACTATTTTCTACGCTAGAAAACGGCTGCCGAAACCAAAGCCAGGCTGGATAAGTATTTTCCTGACTCTGCTCCGTCGATTCAAACGATTCATAAGTGGTTTGCTGATTTTCGTTGTGGCCGTAAGAGCACCGTTGACGCACCGCGTTCTGGACGCCTAAATGAGGTCACTACAACAGAAAACGTCAATTTTTTTTTTAAATTGTTTATTTGTACAGGATCAATCGAATTAACTATACACAGCCAAGTTTTCATATTTGTATACATCAATTATCTTGAAATTAACGTTAAGGGGAGAGAACCGATTACTCGCGGCCGTCTCGAGATTAGTAGGAATAACAACTGAAAGGATGGGAAGGTGGGCTGGAATTTGAAGTTTGGTTTACATAATAATCTTACTTTTAATTCTAAACAGGGTTGCGGCTTATCATTTTTGACTTATCCATATTCATTTGCCGATAGCTCTTCTCAGAAGCTCAATTTCAAAATATAATGTATGATGAACTTATGGTGCTTGAGTAGACCTACAACTTGGTCTAACAATACATAGCTCTATCTCTTATATCTGAGGAATAAGAGCGTATATTCGCAGTGATCTTCGCGATGATATTCGCGGTGAAGATCAGATCTACTCAAGCACCATAAGTTCATCATACATTATATTTTGAAATTGAGCTTCTGAGAAGAGCTATCGGCAAATGAATATGGATAAGTCAAAAATGATAAGCCGCAACCCTGATTCTAAATTGTCAAAAAACTTGAAACTATACAACTTTTGGTTTCTTTCGACTGGAACATGTTTGAGAAAGAAAAAAACACACACACAAACATAGACAAACACAACTTAAAGTAAACATACAGGTTAAACTAATTACGATCTAAGGCTAATGTTAGTCAAAAACACATAAATGAGTTTCATGAACTCCAGGTCACGCAGAGCCAAAATATCTTGAACTGGCACATGGGGTTGTCTACCTCGAGCCCGCAGGGAATCATAAAGCTCAGATCTGGCTCCGCGATGCTCAGAACAAGACCAAATAACGTGATCTGCGTCCTGATAGCCTTGTCCACACTCACAGAGATTGCTGTCGCTCAGCCCAACCCGGTTTAAATGAGCGTTCAAAGAATGATGATTGGACATGAGGCGAGACATGACACGAATGAAGTCTCGACTCACATCCATCCCCCTAAACCAAGATTACTTCGACACCTTTGGGATGATAGAGTATTGCCATCACCCCAAATCTCCTTTACTCCATTTATACTGCTTGCTAACGAGTGACTGTTGACGGAAAATAGCAAAAAATTCGTTGAAGGCGATTTGTCGATCACAAATATCGCCTTCCATAGCGCCCACCTTTGCAAGCGAGTCCGCTTTCTCATTGCCCGGAATTGAACAATGAGATGGGATCTATACAAAGATGATGGTAAAATAACGAGAAGATAAAGCACTAACTCAGCGACATATGCGGAGCAAGGAGCTTGAAGTTTGCGATTGGCGCTATAAATGTCATTAAATATACCAAAGCTTGCTGATTCCTCTATCAATGATCCGTCAGTGAAGAACGATTTAGAGGAATCAAATTGGCCAAACTCTGCAGCAAATATCATAGGAGCAAACATAGGACGATGATGCTCTGGAATTCCACGAAGAGAACGTCGATAAAATCCCTGATTAAGTATTGGAGGATCAAAAAGTGAAATTGAGAGAGCTAGCTAAGGTTTTTGCCATTTCAATGGACCGAGTTGGCAACATCAACGCAACAATCGGCGGGAAAGGTTATAGCCTCCGTGTTTTGGATTGCGCAAGGTGTAATACTCATCGACTAAGGTAAAACTATAACAGGCGCATACTATGCAGCGTTATTGGATCGTTTGAAGGATAAAGTCCTGAAAAAACAGCCACATTTGCAGAGAAAAAGTGTGCTCTATCATCACGACAATGCAACTGATCATTCATCCTCAATTACTCAAGCAAAATCGAATGAAATTCGGTATCAGCTAGTTCCCTATCCACCGTATTCGCCAGACTTGGTGACTTCTATTTGTTCTCAAACCTGAAGAGATGGCTCACCGGTAAGCGATTTTACTCAAATGATGAGCTCATAGCTGAAACCGATGGCTATTTTGAAGGAGTTCCGAAGGAGTACTATTCGGATGGGATAAAAAAAAGGTTTCTTTTAATTTCAATCGTTCTTATACGCTCGTAGATAAAAAAAAATCAAGTTAAACTTGGTATTTTTTGCTATTAAATGTCTAAGAATAAATAAACACAAACTCCATAGAAAAATATCTACGATCTCTCAGAGTTTCAGAATAATTTGAAGTTTTGTTTCTTATCCAAAAATATTGGACCCATATTTTTTTATGTTGTCCTTAGGCCAAGAAATCGACTTTTAAAACAAATGGATATTTTCAAATACTGTTGCACCACTTTTCCGATTACAACAACTCAAAGATTATTGAATTTTTTTTTGATGAAATATACAAACACACCTGAACTGCGACTTTCATTATGAAAACATGTATTGTGTTGAATCGGGGCCGCAAATCCCAAGTAACAATTTTAGTTCTACTCCAGCCAAATAGCACCCCTCTTGGCTTTGTTGATAAAACTACATTCAAAACTGTTTTGTACACCAACACCTTTTCTATGGATCTTGAATGCCGTAATGTTTACAAAGTGGCCCACTTTATAGACATTAAAAACAAATTAATAAAACCTGTAAAAAGCCACAAGGATTTTGAAAATGTTCTAGTGAAAGATGTTATGACCACTTGAGAACCTTCATAAAACCTATTGGCTGCCATCAAAACCAACATAGGGCCAAATGGCCACAGCTGTCAAACTTCGCGGTGATATCGCGGTTGGTCTTTGTTGTTCTGTTTTGTTCGATTCTCTGCTCTTCTGATTGATTTAACAGTACATATTATCTAAGAAAAAAAGTTCTAGTGTGGCGGGAAATTTTGTTTGATAGCGAAATATCCAAAACTAATTGAGTTTTTTTTAAACGTATCAGGTTCCAAATCATATGCGCGTTTACTTTAATGGTGAATATTGGCACGATAAGAGCCGAAATTAAATGCGCCTCGGAAATTATGCGAGTGTACAACAACGAAAACAAAATTGAAACAAATATATTCGATAAAATTGATGGAATTCAATAAGATTATCTAAAAGCATGCCAAAATAAGTCTCTAATCAACAGTTCATTTGCATTACATCTAATATTTGGTGTATATATTTTCCCACTTCTCAATGATATCTTATATTTCAAAATGGCGATGGAAATAAATCACAGTTTTGTCAAAATGCCAATTTTTCTTCGCAATGGATTTTATAAAACTGTTTGGTCATTTACCGACTTCGCTCAATGCCTCGAGGCAAAGTGGTTTTAAAATGCTTTTTAAACTGACCATAATAAGATAATATGAATGAGTCCTAAAACGGAATTTCAAAACAGCATTTTACGAGTTCATAAAGTCAAAATAAAACCTTTGACTTAACAATTTTAGAAGACAAGGTTTGTTGTAAAGAAGCTCATAAACCTGACTAAAATATGAAGCCTTTCGGCACCTCTTGTAGCCATAATAAAACCAAATTGATTTCTAGTGTCTTTCATAAAACTTTAATTTTTTCTAATAAAGCTGGATGGTTTTGGTAATGTTACTTGGGATATGACAATAATCGATGAATTGCTTTTAGTTTAACTAACAACCAGTCACCAGTCATCTCTGAAGCTCAATTTTCCATTCAAGCACGCTTCAACCAATGCAGGCGAACCTAACGAAACTAAGTGCAGTTCTACCCCTCTGTGGATGCAAGTTAAAACCACGGAGCTGGATCTATGCTCTCCCGATTGTGAGTGTTGTGTGTGTGGAGTGGTCTGTTAAAGCTGCATCCAACTGCCCTATTTAGGTAGTTAGGTATGTAGTTAGTTTTTGTCAGCAACCATCCCAAGATCTCAACCACAGTGAAATATTTACAGGATCGTTAATGTCAGCGAGTAGAAACTGGGTCAGGGGGGGGGGGGGGGGGGGGAGGGTGAAAGTTTTCCGAACCACAATGTGACGCGTTGCTTCTGTCGGATGCACGAAAAGTGTTCACAGTGCTTGTTGGTTTGGTTTTCTACAGATTGTTTCAACCATTTGCTAGACAACATAAATGGGGGATCGAATTTTGTATTTTGGCCGGTGAATGATAAAAGACTGGTATGAAACAATTTCATGGAATCGATTCACTGCATACACTTCATTCACAATTATAGTGTTTCTTTCAGGAAGTCGCATTCGGGAAGGAAGGTAGTTTAATTGTATGTATGTATGTATGTATGTATGGTAGCCACCATTTCTTCTAGCCCTTGGCTTGGATGCCGCTCCACTTAATAGCAAGATCGAATTGAGCCACTGATATGAGTTCACAATATCGCTGTATGAAGGGCCAAAATGGAGGGGTGGACCCGTAAGCAGAGACACTTACACGAAATCCACGGGAAATTGAGAATCTCCTTCCAACGATATGATCCAACAAATCGAATAACACAATTCGCAATACTCATTAAGCTTTCTACAAAATGGCACTCTCCCTGAAACTGTTGGAGTAGAACCCGCAGCACCACAATCGAATCGGTAGGATAAGGAATGATACTGTTTGTTCCCTCCTAGACTCAGGCAGTCAATCAAACCATCGTCCAGTTTCAGCTTGAATGATACCCTGGTGCTCCCTCCCAACCCAGTATTTATTATATATATAATCATAATATTCAATTCATGTTGTATGTAATAGAGCAATGAAATATACTAGAATATTTAATTATTATGTCATAGTTGCAATTCGTTATCCTGTAATTTAAAAAAAAATATGCTGAAATAATTAAAACAGCATTAATAGGCATATGATAATAACATGAAGCTTGTTGCATCTTTACAGCTCAATCAGTGGCAGATGAATGTTACTCTGGAATGTAAAGATCATTTTGCAAATAAATAAAACATTAAACATTTGATTATACATTAAAAATTAAAAAATATGTTTGTATTCATGACATATGGATAAACTTAAACAGCAGATCTGAAGAGCATTCAATAATTTTATTTATATTCAATTATCAACATTAAAAGAAAAACACCGCAAGATACAATGCAATAAAATATCTGTACTATCTGGAATCAATTTTCTGTAACCTTGAAGTATTAAATTTCATCAATTATTATTATTATTATTATTTTTAATAAATAATTTAATTATGATTATAAAAATATGCAGTGATGATATGATCAAAATAATACGATGTTGTAATGAGATACTAAATAATATACATATTAAAATAAAATGCAGCTGTTTGCCACTTCTGCTGCAAAGTAAGATAATATAAACTCTGAAATGTCGAAAATTTCTAAAGTGATGTAATGAAGGAAAGTTTATCACCGGGCAGGCTGCAGAATGGCAAAGGAAATTTAAGCTAACAGTAAGCCAAAATAAATTTCATATGATTATGATTACTGCCCAAAAAGGGAAACTTAACAAATCCACAAAAAAAAGAAAGAGAAAAAAAGGAAGAGAATTTGAATTCTCCGATAACTCTTGAGTCCTACTAAGCCCATGGATACTTCTTTATAACTGTGCAATAGAAAATGAAGGATCATAAACAATTTTAATTTTTAAATTATGAAATTTGTTTGGATAGAGAAGGAAAAAAAATTATAGTAGAATCTGTAGTATGGGCTAAACCTGCATAAATGTGAAGCTGAAATATTGTTCTTATTTTCGCACCATTTCACACTGTGCAATTGTTTGAGTCCCTAATGTAGGATACAAGATGAACATATGAATAAATTGAATAGAATGATAATCATTTCAATAGATGGCGTTGATCATTGCAAAATCATGAGGACGGACAGTTTTTGGAGGGACGTGTTACTGATCAGTCGTGGAAGTTCATCGTTTTTCCCGTCCGTTGTCCGTATAATCCAGGACAAACATGTAAAATCACCACACTTTCCAAGTACCACACTAAGATCATAACTAATTGTAGTAACTTGATTATAATTAAGCATATTTGTGTTACCTCAACCGAATTGCAACAATTGTGCTACTAGGGTGACACGCAGTGATCACTTAAGCAAATAACGTTTACTTTTCATCTTCAAAAGACTTACAGATCTCTAAAACATTGTTAATGGCACACCACAATTCATTTGGTGAGGATGGAGTTAAATTACTAAAGTTATAAATCATTATTTGGACACTAACTAACTTGGTTGGTCAACACTGTATACGCTAAACTCTTTCCTACTATCGGAATTCCAGTTCATAGTTCGGTTTCACGCGATGTTTGATATTGGAGTAGTGACAATTGTTGATAAGCAACATCCGTAGCCCATCACTACGGTAATGGACTGCTAGATTTCAGCAATAGCCTCGAGCAAATTTTGGCGTGGACCTGGAGGGTGTTTGTACGGCATTGGAAGAAATGCATTTTTTTCTACTGGTCGGCGACAGCTTCAGATGATACAGCTCTCGCCGACACACACTACGACGTCTTTCCATTTAAAATTTTATTTTCTAAAGTCACTTACGCTAGTTTTGTACGAAGAGTTTGCTCATGAATTGTAAGTTTTGTTCGTTCTGCTTGCCATCGTCAAAATGCTAGAGTTATATCTTATTCGTATAGTGCACGAAATGTAATTCACGCAGATGAGCCAATCTCTGCTCCTCTTATATCGTTTTCGAACACGTTGTTGCTGCTGCGGCGGTAAAACTCATTTGCTTACATCAAAATAAAAGTTCAAAAGTCACACGCTTCAAATCGAAAACTGTGACTATAGTTTTATTAATCTCTCTACTTGCATTCAGTAGCAGTTACTTGCCCGATTGGACAAAATTAATTTACGAATCAGAAACATTAAAACAAAAATCACGATGATACTTCTCCCTCCTTTTTTTCGAGTCAATTTAACAAAACTGTTAAGCATGCATGCAACGGTAAATCGTTGTACTTTTTTACTTTTTTCGACTGTATTTTCATATTTTCATAAAGCATGTCTGCGTTAAATTTCAGACACCAAAATAATAGCAGCAGAATAAATTTACACATAAAGCTCGATTCAAAGTAAATCTGGACGCACGGTTCAATTCACCACTGCGTCCCTGGTGGTTGGAACAGTTTAGAATTTTATTTGGCAACACAGGGCGTTCATTTGGCAACACAAGAACAACGTTATGTTTTGGCCGGATCTAGCCAGCTTCCACTACTCTCAGGAGGTACTAGAATGGTATGCTGCCAGCAATGTTAATTTTGTCGCCAGAGAGATTAATCCTCCGAATTGCCTTGAGTTCAGACCAATTGAAAAAATTCGAAAGACGTAGTAAAGAAGTGACAAATGCACAACAAATGTGTTTAAAGTGGAATATCTTCGCCGGTACAGTGTCATCAGCGACTGTGCAGATCATGATGGTATCGATTACAAGTAAAATGCGACAGTTCGTACTAAACGGTGAAATGTAATAACTTGTTATATATGATCGCAGCAAGCCGTGCTTTGGAAATGACGTGTTTTGCTTTTGCTGCGTCGTTTTCGCGGAAATAAAATAAAATAATAATCCTTCATTCAACCAAAATAAATGGTGAAATTATAGTTTATCCGAGTGCTTTGTGTAGGACGTTGTGAGTGGAATCCCTCTGATTGTTTTTTGTCGTCGTGTTTCTTGAGATGGATTGACCGGCGGTAGTTTCTTTTCCCATTTTTGTTTTGTTTTTTTAGTGCCCAGCTCCCGCATCCGAACGAGCTTTCCAGCATCAGATAAGAAATATTGGTGAGGTCGTTTTATGTTATCAAAAATATACCTTAACTATATACACGCCAGGATCAAGAATGTCCATTTTTGATTCTGGAAGTGTGAAAACTCTTCACATATCCATTTGATATGTGAAGACTTTCATGCGGGGCTTATTGTATATGAAGATGATCTCAGAATGTACGTGTAGAAACAGGCATTCTTGAAATGGGTCGTTGGATTTTCAATAGAGCTGTCACCTTCAATCTCCAGGGCTAAAAATGTTAGCACATAGTGATTACATATAAATTACTGAAGAAATGCAGACAAGTTTCTTCCATAAAAGCACTGCCGGTCAGTGGGAGATTGATTGTAAACACACACACACACACACACACACACACACACACACACACACACACACACACACACACACACACACACACACACACACACACACACACACACACACACACACACACACACACACACACACACACACACACACACACACACACACACACACACACACACACACACACACACACACACACACAAATGTAATAACTTGTTATATATCGTTTGAAAGTTGAATAAATGCCCTTTTGTTTGACGTTTATCGTGTATGTTGTTTAATTCTTGAGCTATGATCACTTGTGCATCAAAATTTACTTTGAATCGGGCTTTAATTGCTTCAGATTTGCCTTTCCGTGGCGCACTGTACGGCGTCAGTTTCCTTCAAAAGTAACCCTCTGACGGAGCAGATGCCATGCCAAAAAGCACAACACAGTAGGCAGATGACGACGACGACAACGATGACGATTACGGAATGGCCACTATCGCAACCCATTGAACAGAGCAATGGAAAGCGTCCCCCTTGATTTGAATCGTTTCATTGCCCGGAGTAAATGATCCACTTTCCGAGCAATGGATAGAAAAAAATCAATGCTGATTCTACTGACTTCTACCGATGGGTGCAATACAATTTTTCTATCGTGGTTCGAAAGGCTGGAACTTTTCCGGAAAATGTCGTTCGCTTTGTTGTCTTACTTCCTAGAAAAATAATATGCTTTGGCCAACGTGGAGAAATTATCCAAAGGGCAGCCTCCCGTACAGCATGGCCCATTGAATGCCGGCGGAAATGGACAGCGACTGACGCCAGTGACTGATTTTCCCCGCAACTGATGACCAACCGCGGCACCGAGTGGCGTCCGTGCCAATTTGAGGAGATAATTGCTATCACGCAGATCTCCCCCTCGGTCTGGCTGGACGCCTGAAACTGCTCTTGCTCATTTCTAAATTATAGAACAGTCGGGTCTCCTATATTGGTACAATCCACACATTTTTTACAGCTAATTACGCTGATTTTCGGTTTAGTGTAGACTATACCCAAGCAACACAGCTTGTTATAAACAAGTTAAAAATACTGTTCAATGACAAAGACAGGTTATCAGTATAAGTGCATAATACATTATGTCATACTTTAATATGACGTAAGAAGCGCAAAATGCGAAGCCTTCTAAAACATGAAATGTAAAAAAGTATCCTCATACAAAAATACAACATCATCAAACACGGGATTTGAACTCAAGTCCTTGGCATGATATATTTGTCGCTTCTTTGCTAAGCCAACTCTGATAATTGAAAAGTCAGTTCTGAGTATCTTTCATCAGATGGCAGCAGTCCTATGACAAGGACCACTTTTTCACGTAGACAACATCTCAGCAAGCTTAGCTGTCAAAATATCGTCAACATTGTAAGTTGTGTCTGTTGTTACTCATTTACGTTTTGTCTGTTGTTGCTCGTTCTCGTTGTGCACGTCATACAAAGCAGAAAGATCGCATTCTGTGGTGTTTCACATCAAAACAAACAACCAAAACAAATGATTAGACTTCTATTTGACAGTTGACAGCGGGCCCAAATCAATTTGGGCCCAGGACATCCTGTCTACTGTCAATCACTGCTATTGATATAGGCTTGTCAATGGCCTGGTTGGCAGTGAAACCAAAATCTTGCAAAACAAATTTATCGTAGTGAAAAAAATGTTTTGCAAGACTTGATTGGTGTAATGTAATTCCAGCAATATTTTAAACTTATCCTGTTCATGTTTCAAAAATGTTTGTTACAGGGTTTTTAAGAAATATAATGAAGAATAAATCACTCGAAGGAATGAAAAACTCAGGGTGAACTGATTTGGTTCAGTCGTATACTAAATTAGAGAGATCCAATCCGCTTCGAACGTGATATGTTTTACAAAACATTTACAGTACATAAAACAAAGAATTTTAAATCATTACAAAAAGATATTTAGGGTGTTACATGGGTAATATCAGCTCAGTTGATCGCAGGACACCCGCAAAACAGGAGACCTGACTGTACATTATTTTGGGTGTTCTAATTTTCGGTTTCCGCTGTCACCAGGGCCATTCGTTATTTATGACGGCGCTAATGGTTTCGCGTTAACGTTGGGGGCTGGTGCACATCGGTAGATTTGTTGTTGAGTGCTTCCATGGAATATTATTGTGTGAATGAATTCTTCGGACGACGCACCACGCGACTCCATCAAAAGCTTTGATTAATTTACCACTGGCTCAGCTCATTAAATTAATATACTTTCATGCTTATTTCATGCTCACCAGAAGCTCGGAGGAGTTCAGCTACACTCTTGTCGTCAAATACTGGAATCTGTTTCATATGCAGATGCATTCAACCTAATTTCAGGGCCGTCACGTCAAGGCTTCTCAGTCAGAGGACTGCTGCTGCCGCCGGCTTCATGATTTATTCATGACAGCCAGTCTCGTAGTTATGAAAGACATGTGATTGTATGTGTGTTTGCCTTGCTGCCCGACTCGTACGCTAGACTTATACTATACTTGGCTACATTACACTAGCTACCTACCGTTCGAACATCTACACAGCCGAAAGAAATCTGGCTCTTCTAACGAGCTTGCTATGACTGGCCTAGTCCCTGGTCCTGCCTCTATGTAGTCCTAGTGGAGGTCTGGTGCATGTTACTTCGTCTAGCGTTTCAAGGAAAAATGTCTGAGTACGAAATTTACGATATGATTGAAATGAATATTGGGGCAAATATTGGCATGCGATTTGCTTTTGTTTATTCGTGGGAATATTTGGTGCTAGATGGTGAAACCGACACACTAACGTATATTCTGCTGGTTTAGGTGAAGCAAGGTTTGACTGTGAAGAAAATCAGTGCAGTGCTCGTGATTTCAGAGAAACGGTGTCTAGACGGCAAAGTTACATTAAGCACAACGAATCAGACCTAACTGTGCCATTTGTGCTTGACCACGCACGAAGTAGTTTGTTAGCTTTTCTGTACCTCTCTGCTTGAACAATTTAGTGATGCATTATCCAAAAATATTTATGTTTGGTACAGTAAATGCTTTCGTTTCGGTTACATTTATTGAGTTTTGAAAAGTTTCAATCAGATTTGATGTCATCTCATTCTAACGTTTGCATTAAAAGAAATGGATTTTTTTTTGCGGGTGGTGATAAAAATAAGCTTAGACAGATAATTGATTTTAATAAATTTCCCATGAAAGGTAACTATTTAAGCAAACTTACAAAAAAAAAATCTACGCCTTTGCGCGCGGTCTTCCGGCTGTTAACCGAAACATTCGCCATGGCGGACGAAAACATGCGTGTAGGCATGTTTTTGAGTTCTCTCTTCGTTTTATATATCGATTCCTCCTCAGTTTTCGCAACAAAATTGTTGAAGTAGTTTTTACGCTTCAGGTTGGCCCAGAAATTCTCGATGGCACACAGCTGGGGGACGTTGGTGGGTTCGCCGATTTGGGTACCACATCGATATTCAGCCGCTCCATCTCCTCCAATAATCGCTTCGAGTTCGCCAGATCCGGCCAGAACACCGCGTCTTTGCCCTTATGGTATTTCTTGATGAACGACGCAACTTCCGGCAGGCATTTCGTACTATAAATTTCCCCGTTCACGGCCAGTCCGGAGCGAAAGAAGAGCGGCTTTGACATCCCCGTTCTCGCTGATTGTTAGCCACAGCAGCACCTTCTTTGGGAACTTGGTGTGTGAAATGAACTTCACCTCGGAGCTCACTTCCTTTGTTTGGGAAGTAAAATACGAAGTGCCCTGCCATTCGTTGCCATCCAGGGTGAGATAGGTCTCGTCGTCCGTCACCACCGCCACGTCGTGATTCGCCGGAAAAATCGAGTTGACCACCTTATTCAGCCGCTGCCGCTGCGTCATTGCCTGCAGTTCCGAGCAGCACGATGTGACTTCCGCTTCCTGACATGTATGTTCATGTTCGCCAGGTACTTTCACTGTTTGGCCGGTTGAACCGAACACCCGGCCAAGCGCACGCAGCGATGTAGCCACTTTTCCCTCTTCAGCATCGTTTGGAGCTTTTTGTCGCTCAGCTTTCTTTTGAGGCTCTAATTGTTGTCTAATAGTGCCAAGATATTGTAGATGCCGGAAAGGGCATATCCGGCGTCCACAAAGTGCCGCAAGATGTCCGTTTTCGACGTGGTGGGGTGCCGTTCTTTGAATGCGCACACTTTCGAACGGAGTTGCTTCACTGTTTTTCCCATCACGGTTAGAGTTCGACTGAAAGAGCTGTCTAATTTTGTCTGCTGACTGATGGGTTACTATGATTGATGCTGCATGGATAGTTTCGTCAGTGCGGTTGAAGTTAAACCCATGAACAATCGACAATTTTTGTCCATTTTTTTAAAATACAAATGTTTTTTTATGCGCCTGTTAAAATTCAATATTTTTTCTGTGTAGTGAAGCTAGGGGTGTCAAAAAATAAGTTGTTTTAAACATGAAACGGGTACTCAACCGGCTTTTGATTCAACTCAGTACTTATGGCGGGAAGCCAAAAGTAAGTAAAGCAATTGGAAATGGTGTTCATTTACTTGGACACATGTTTCACTCAAAAGCTGTGCGAGTGTTAGTTTCAACATCTCAAGTGAACGTTTATCAAGGCTCAAGTGAGTTTTACTGTCTTATGAGATTGCTATGATCAATATTGTAAAATTTTTTGTTTCTTCACATCGTCCATGTAGCAATCATACCCACACAATTACACAATTATATTGTGTTATTTTCTACAACTTTACCTTTTGTAGAAATGTAAGATGCAAATTTTAGGTCAGACATCGACTTTTAGCCTCTATTCATTGTTTTCATTTTGAGAAAAAAATAACTTGTGTGATATTCGAAAGCTTTTCGCCAGTTCGCCAATTTGGAATTCAGGTTATATCCAGCTGATATAAGAAGTTCACTTGCACACCAGCATCGAGTAGTAAGAAAATTCTAAACTAAACTGTTCAACAACCGAAAAGCCTAGTCCAATTGAGCATCTTTGTCATTTTTTGCAAACTGGTTAGATAACTGTACAAAAATGTCATGACATTTTCTCTCATGCTAGCTATGTTGCGTATGTTAGTCATTTTGAAAGATGTCAAATGCAAAATATCAAGATGCATTGCATTTACCACCGCCGATCCTGGGGTGGTAAATGCACTGCATCTTGACATTTTACATTTTACATATTTCAAAACGACTAACACACGCAAAAGTTAACTGGCATTTTTGTACACTTTTCTACAGGTGACGAAACATATTTACTGACACCAGAAGAGGGTTTGACAAAAGTTGCAATATGGATTTATTTCACTCAGAATTTCATTGATTGCTTCATTCATAAACAGAAAAAAATAATTGATATTTGTCCGGTCATGAAAGGGTTGCGGTTTCCTGAGGCAAACAACATCTGTGAACGGGTGGCGAGATGTGAACGCTCCCCGGTGAGTGACAATTCGTCATGAAGTTTTCATAAGGGCCAATGTCACAAACGTAACAATCCCAAGTAGCACACTATGATCATTATTAGTTGTAGTAACTTGTTTATGACTTAGCAAGTCATATTAATGTTATCTCAACTGAATCGCAACAAGTGTGCTACTAGGGATGGCTTCTTCCGCAAATTTCTAGAAAATACAATCTCGCTCAAGTAAACTACCACTTCTATTGTAAAGGGGAACTCCTCTTCTGTACAATAATCGTACTACTTCACTATGATTAAGTTAGAATTCTCGAGAAATTTGAACAAGAAGCCATTGCTTACGTTTGCGACATTGGCCCTTATGAAAACTCCATGTCGGCTTGTCGGCCGCAAATAGAACAACAACAAAACGCATACAAGCGCATGCAGCTGATCACGCAGATCAAACAGCCTTTGCAGCTGTTAATGTTTATTCCACACATAGAAGAGAAACGGTGCAGTTTTGATATTGTATGTGTGTGGTATTGATATCCCTGGATTAGAGATGTTAGTCGCTCACTGCCCCATAAGCTGTAACCCGCATCATGTGACAGCCACGAAGTAGGCTAGCAACCAACTCGGCTCGTCCTCTTACTTCTCGGACGGTCGACACGAACGGACGCTTCGGTAGGTACCCTCCAGCTCTAAGTGTTGCGGTAGCTCATGGAAGCTAAAGCTCCACAGTGTGTAATTTGTGTCTAGTTTGCTAAGTGATGTATGATAAGTACGTAAATTAATTAGATTAGTTAATATTTAGTTATTTGTGCACTTATTTGTAGATTCTGGTTTGGTACGTAGAGCCTGTGTTGTCAAGTGTTTGTTGTCATAGTGTTTGCTGTTGTAGCTACCGTAAGTTGTGATAAATAGTTTGATTGTTTTAAATTAATTTATTATTGTTCCAATGTAAGACCGGCCGAGAGATTGAGAGTTGCCAGTGCGTAGTATGTGTTATAGAGAAAAACTAAATGTAAGTTATTTGTTTGTAAGCGTGTCTGTTATTAATTTCTTTACCTAAATTATAGTTCATGTATCGGCGAACCGAACTGGTAAATTGTTTATCTTAGGCCCGATCCCAAAAATTGTGAACAACGTTACGTGTTCCTAAAGATTGCTTAGTAGAAAACTGCCGTTCGGATTGTTCTGCCGCAGATTTCTCTTGATGTCTGTTGCATTTACATTTGGCCATACAGTAACCCGGAGAATTACACGAGGCACGTGGAATCAGTTAACCAAATTCAACGTCTTGCCGATTTCCGTGATGTTATCGTTTGCTTTGAAGACTACAATCTGCCGAATTTAATCTGGCAGTTTGATGAACAGTTTCTGGGATACTTGCCAATTAACACGTCAACTGAACAGGAACTTGCCTTAGTCGAGTCGTTTTTGTCAGCTGGCCTCTATCAAGTAAATGATCTTCTGAACGCGAACGGTGCTACTTGCTACTTGACTTGGTGTTCGTGAGTGATCCATGTATCATAGATTTCTTCGAGCCACCATCTGCTCTATTAAAAATTGACGCTCATCATACGCCGGTTATTGTAACTGTGGACGCTCGATCTCGCGAGGAAGAATACCAAGCAGACATCATGACACGACACTATGATTTCACCCGCTATGATTATGAAGCCGTAAATGCGAGAATCGCTTCCCAGGACTGGGCTGAGCTGTTGAACCACGGTTCTCTTGATGCTTCCGTGACGGCTTTCTACGACACTATTGATCGAATCATCCGTGAAACTGTTCTCGTTAGAACTTACCGGCCTTCAAGGCAGTTGAACGAATCTTGGTGGACACCACAACTCCGTAACCGTCGTAATCGCTTACGAAAGCTCTGGAAACGTTTCTTTCGCAACAAAAATACCACGAACACGAGAGCTCTGAAGTTTGCTGAAGAAGAGTATCGCCGACTGCAAGATGATCGCTTCCGTGAGTACATTGATCGTACCCAAATGAATTTCCGACAAGACCCTTCATCTTTCTGGGCCTACATCAATAAACGAAAGAGCTCGACCAGGGTTCCCGTTGAGGTTACGTACCAATCTCGTAGTTCTTGCAAACCGGTCTCTACCGCAAATCTTTTTGCTGAGTTTTTCCGTTCCGTACACGACGACAACTCACCTCCGCTGGCGCAGCATTACTTGGAAGGGCTTCCGTTGTATATTCTTCATTTTCCCTGTGTCAAGGATAAAAGATCAAAACCAATACATAATGTATTGAAAATCTATCATTTTTAAGGTTTTCATTTTTCCGATAAATTTGTCCAACTTTCTCTTTTTATAAATGTTTCTTGGGCGTAGCCGAACAGAACAAAAAAAAAAGTACACTTAAATCGAACGACCCGTTCTCGAGTTATGAGCGGTCTTACGTATGCCACTCTGTTTTATACATACAGATTGGTAATTTATGGGTATGTAGCCATACATATTCCGATAAAATAAATTATCTTTATTAATTATAAATAATAATTATGGTTCTTATACTAATTAAACAGTGAAGTATCTATAAGTCTATGGGTCTTAAATGGATATTCAAAGTTTGATGGTCGAAGGATTCGAGTATTAGGTAGCAATAAGTTAAGAACGGTATATATTCCTAACCAATTTTACTTACAGCAAAATTTTCTAACACAAGGTTTGCTTCTAACACAAGGGAAAAGGAGGGACCATCAGGGCACCCAAGTGAAACGAATAGGATAGGGAGCATGGGGATGCCTCTTTCCTATTGTCAACATTTCGCGGAACGAAGGCGGGCTCTTCGACCCCATCCATTGGGTTTATTCTGTCAATCGAGGGCTCGATTCTAGTGCTGTGGGTGTGAACTTGCTTTTTGGAAGGAGATTATTTTCCCGCCCGTCCAAACGTATTTGGCCCTTCATACAGGAGCTAAATGATCACAAACAACAATAGAATCCTGATCAAATTGTTTTTCAAATTATTTCACTGCTTTGGAAAGTTACCTTTCTGATCATGATGATTTAATTTTTCAGAATAGAATATCTTAAGCAGTATCTACGCAGTATTATGTAAGTTATAATTATGTAAGTTACAATGTTGTGAATGTTGTCCGGTCGACAGAATACAAGCAAAAATCATGTGAGTCTTTTAAAGAATGTGTTTCTTGAAATATGATTTGTAAATTTTGAGTTTTGTGAGCTAGCAGTAGTTTAGCTAGAAATGAAATTTCTTAAAACTAATCGTAGAAAACCGTATGGAAATTGTTCTTTAGAGCGAAATTATGCGAGAAAGGTGACGAAGTTGCATCCATGAGTAGACCCAACATGGGTCTTATACACTAGCATTACATCCATATCCCTCGAATGTTTTTTCCCTAAAAAAGAAAATTTTCCTACATTTTGCTGCAGCATAATGACAAACAACTTATTAAGAATTTCTATGCAAGCGTGTAGCCAGTTGGAAGTCGTTTGTAGCCCAATTAATGAACGAGTAATAATAAAACTTGTAATCAACTTTAGCACATTATTCTGAGTTATGGGACATATACCCTACCCGAGTAGAGGATTATACCAAATTGATAACACATTCATATACCAGGTTATCATTTTTTTTTATCACTGAACATGTTATCGTTTAGGCTGAACAAACAGCCAAAATAACAAAATAAATACCAAAAACTACATCTTGATAGCAAATCTTGTATTACAGAATTTTTTGTTCAAATAGTTTCAAATTATACTATTAATTTGAAATCAATTTCTCATGCTAATGTATGGAAAATATTACTTTGATAAAATGCATAATTTTTTATTCAAATATGCTGGTAATATTCATTGTTTTGCATTCAACTAATAACGTTGGTAAATAAATGTATGTTGAAAATCATAACATCCCAAGTAACATTGCCAAAACCATCCAGCTTTATTGAGTTTTATTAAAGTTTTATGAAAGCCACAATTTGGTTTTATGCTGGCAGTAAGAGGTGCCAATAGGTTTCATATTTCAGTCAGGTGTTGCGCGTTATGAAAACCTACACAGCTTCTTCACAACGATTTTAAAACCTTGTCTTTCAAAGTTCCTTTAACTCCTATCAAAGGTTTTAGTTTGACTTTATGAACTCGTAAAATGATGTTTTGATGACTCTTTCAAATTATCTTATATTAGTCAGTTGAAAAGCATTTTAAAACTATTTTGACTCCAGTCCAGAAAATCACCTAATGACCAAACAGTTTTATAGTAGCTATTGTGAAGATTAATTGGCTTTTTGGCAAAACTGTGAGTTCTTTCAATCATAACCTTATTGAATTCCATCCATCAAATATAGTTAAAGATTGGACTCAGAAAAAATGCGACACTTTGTTTTGGGTGAAACTTTTTATCGCGTGGGTAAAAATTGATGAAATTTTGGATTTTGGTCAAGTAGTTTTCAAGATGCATTTGAAACAAGAAGAGCTACGCCAGCAAATCTTGGGCGCGGTGATCGATTATCCTGGTCAGTCGCACAGATGGATCGGCAAAAGGCTTGAAATCCACAATTCCACCGTGTCCCGCGTTGTGAGGATACTCCAGGAGACGAAGACCATCGAGCGGGGCGCTGGAAGCGGCCGAAAACCGAAAACGGAATATCCAGAGAAGGCGCGGAAGATAAGGCAGTACATTAAGAATAACTCGAACCTTTCCACCCGATACGAGGCCAAAAAGGTCAATTCGTCGAAGTGGTTCGTCCAGCAGACCATGAAGCGGGCTGGGCTACGTGTTTTTAAGGTCAGGAAGGCGTCAAACCGGACTGACAAGCAAAACACGGTGGCCAAATTACGTGCGCGGAAGCTGTATCGTAAGTGGCTGGTCAAGCCAGACTGTCTCGTTATGGACGACGATACATATATCAAGGCGGACACCAAACAAATCCCCGGCCCCGAGTTTTTGTCGGTACGTCCCGCATGAAGGTTCCGGAAAAGTTCTGGAAGAGAAAGATGGACAAATTCGCGTAGAAGTACCTGTTGTGGCAGGCATTCTGTGAGTGCTGAAGGTACACCAAGCCGGTCGTTACAACCGGCACCATAAAAAGGCAGATTCATCGAGAAGAATGCTTACTGCCCTTCCTCCGCTCTCACCGTGGTCCCACGCTGTTCTGGCCGGTCGTGCCATTATGCCAAGCCTGTAATGGATTGGTACGAAACGAAGCGCGTTAATGTGGTCCCGAAGGAGGTGAACCCGCCAAATACACCAGAACATCGTCCGATCGAAAAGTTTTTGGCGATAATGAAGGAGAAGTTGAAGAAAAGCGGAAAAACATTCAAACCCGATGAAGCTTTGAAGAAAAACTGGGAGAAATTGTGTAAGGAAGATGGACAAAGCCTCGCCCAAGATCTTATGAGCAGTGTTAAGAGAAATGTACGAGCATTCAGCTTGGGGGAAGAAATTTAGTTAATAAATTATGCCAAAACATAGTTATAGTTATTCAATCCCTGAAAATTTTAGAAGTATCCGATTTAAAATGAAGTTTTGGTGATCATTTTTGTGTGTCTCATTTTTTCCGAGTTCAGTCTTTATTTTCAATTTTGTTTTTGTTGATGTAAGCTCGCATAATCTCCGAGGGGCATTCATTTTCGGCTCTTATCGTGCCAATATCCACCATAGAATTAAATGCGCATATGATTTGGAGCATGATACGCCGCTATAAAAAACGCAATTTGTTTTGGATATTTTGCTTGCAAACAAAATTTCCCGCAACACTTGAACTTTTTTCTCAGATATTATGTTAAATGAATCAGAAGAGCAGAGATTCGAACAAAGCAGAAAAAAAAAACCAACCACGATATTACCGTGAAGTTTGACAGCTGTGACTATTTGGCCCTATACTGGTTTAAATGGCAGCCAATAGGTTCTATGCAGGTTCCCAAGTGGTCATAACATCTTTCAATAGAACATTTTCAAAATATTTATGGTCTTGTAAAGGTTTTATCAATTTGTTTTCACAACCGGGCCACATTGTACACCTTTCGGTTTTTAAGAAGCATGGAGGGGGTGTTGGTAGACAAAACAGTTTTTAATGTAGTTTTATCAACAAAGCGGTAGGAGTTCTATACGGCTGGAATAAAACTAAAATTGTTACTTGGGATATGATAACAAAATTTGCCAATGGTGATACTAAATTTGTTATGCGATAACAGTGGAAGTCCAAATGATATCCAGGATAACAGAATTTGTTTCTTATATGATACCAGCTTGTTTTTTTTCTTTTGCTAGGGTAATTTGTCATTTATGGATGGCCCAGGAAATGGAAGTAAGTTGATATACATCAGCAACAGATCAGCTGTTTTGTAAAGGGGGCCTTGGGGTTTAAATTCATTCCATACAATGGATATGAGCATGCATAATTGATTGCTTTGCAATCACCTGACCTCGAGAATGACCACGAACCACGTTGTTTATTTGTTTACAACCATCTGTAGGTCGCGAATGAGCACAGAATTGCACGTCCGAAGGAAACACGTGAATCGGATGTTACAAACCCCTTGAAACCCCGCATGATTCGCCTACAGATTTGTTTTGCATCTAATTACGCAAGTAAATTGAACTTGTCAATTCCGGTTTGTAAATCCAATTGCGGCTGACTCGGTTGTGTCTCACATTATCGCATTCTGGATTTCATCAGGGAGTTCCAATTTAGCCAATCGCCCAAAAGTGCTTTCAACGAAGACATTTCCCAAACTTTTCCTCGTACATTGTATCAACATTGATACAGAAACAAAAAAAAACTTCAACATCCCAATAAGGTGGAATTCCCCATTCCGAACCGTTGGGAACGAGAAAACGTTTTCGCTCGCTCCTGCCTTTGGACGATCGAATCAATATTAGCAGCTGATTCGTGCAACATTTGAAGCACCTTCATTAAAAGTTTCTCGACAAGTTGGGAAAATGCGGCTGTCTTTTTGACCTTCCGGGAAGACTGCTTTTCCGAGCAACGATCATTGATTTGCAGTCTCTCCCCCCTCTCTAGGTCAGGTTCGGATTACTTTCGCTTACTTTGGGGATGGAATCAAGGCGTTTTTTTCTTCTTTCGTTCATAATTCAACACCAACGAGATCATTAGCATGCTACGGCGCTAATGCAAATGTCCCTTTGGGAGTTTTTTTTTCTCTCCTGCTCTTTTGAAGAAAAAGGAGACTTTTCTAAATAATTGGCGGAAACTTGTGTTTTCCTTCCACATTTCACAGTCGGTCGTCCTAGATAGAGCTCTCGTGCTGCTGCATTCAATTAAGCTCACATTTCGCTTCATTTTCCTGGAGGACCAATTTCTGCTCTTTTTCATGGCTCCGGTGGTGTCGTGAGCGCTGTGGTGTCTCCTGCCGGTGAAGAGCGCACCGAAAGACTTTTGCCTACAGCTTGGGTTTGGTGGGTTCGCTCTAGTAGGATACCCAAATGAGTGCAAGTTCGTTGGAATGACTACTCTTAAATGGTGTGTGGCTTCATACGCGGAACTAAATGGTCGTTCGGATGAGAACATCGTCGCAAGGAGTTTGCCTAGCGGTTCTGGTGTGGATGTTCTACGTCGTGAATCTAGAGATGGAAAAGCATCGGAGATTGATGAAAACTATCACTGTACTCACGTTTGTTGTTTAACAAACCTTTCCAAAAATTAGTACCTTATAAGTGACTTGTTACCACGCAGTTAATTTAGTGTCTAAACTGCTGTTTTCAACCACGGTGTGACTCTTTTTCGCACCCTAGTGGCGATGGCTGTGAGAGCAAACATCCATCCATTCCATATCATAGGGGAATTGATTGCGCTATACATCTACTGGGGGCAGCTACTGACGTCACATTACCGTTTGCTCTAGATGAACTGTGCCTGCGAACGAATTTCTGAATGATGCAAATCAGCTCCATGCAGTCACGTTCAGCTAGTTTGTTGGTGTGTGGTTTAGATCGCAGCTGTGCGATTGCAAGTTTATTCAAAGCTTCACTGTGTGTATTTTTGTTTATTTTATGTATGCTTTAGATAAGAGCATCTCCTCTACAAATAACATGCAAACATGTATGTAATCAGAGATGTACGAACTTTGCGAAAATCTTTTTCACCGGAAGCTTTTCATAGATTTGCAACAAATTCAACCATGTTCCTTCCAGTCCCATCAACGAAGAGTAAACGAAAAAGTAAACGAATGAGTTGAACAAGTCCTATCAGAATTCAAACGGTGCTGCAGATTCGTGGCCGCGCTTTTCTTCCATAATAATCTGTAAATTGTTTCAAATTCATTACCTGAGAACTAAGTACAAAGTGCAGATTCAGTGAAGAAAATTTTACCGAACGCATTGAATTTGTGAACAATTTATATTATGGGCAATACACAAATCGTTCCAAGTAGTTTCATATTATACATTTTTGGGATAACAGTTCTTGAAAATACGAAAATTTCAAGTTTTAGCGTTTGGTTTCCAATAAATCAATAGTTAACAAAGCTAAGCTTAAAAAAAATACTTTTTTGAAAAACACTATTGCGACCGTATTAGAAAAACGACTGATATTTGTATACTAGACACTTAAGCTAATATTACACTGTTTGACAATACGCCAAATATTTGTCTCGTTAAGTTTTGCCAAATAATGCTGTTTGCAAAGTTGTTTGTACAAGCTATCACACTTTGATTAGTTTTGGCAAATGTTTGACTCAAAATTGTTTGGCCAAATATGTCAAGCGATTGTTTGACCAACTTTCGATAAAAAGATTTGATTACGTACTATACACTCAGCCAAATAATCTTAAGAATTACATAAGGTTGAACTTATGAACGATGCTATGGAATTGTATAAGGCTGACTTATGAATGGATTTTGTTTCACACGACGTTGTTCTAGTACGCCTTTAAGCTTTTTTGATTACAAGTGTTGATATATACTAGTGGGCAAGTCACTGGATCCATAACCTCAACGTTCAAGGTTCGAATCTAGGTAGCTCCATATTTTTTTTATCTTTTAGACATCATTATATTTCATAAGATAAATTTACGAAATTTATACTGATTTCGTATAGCAAATAATCATAATGCAATCTTATAAATAACGAAAGATTATTTCGCTGAGTGTACTGATTGCAAATGATTGCATATACACGGAAAAAAGTATATTTCAATCAATGATATTTCATCTAAAATCAACTATATTTTTAGATTGCGAATATATGCTTGAATCAACTTCAGAATATGGTTGATTTAAATATACTTAAATATGCTTGGAATCAGTTAAATTTGTATGTGAATAAGATTTTTGGTTCCGGAATCGTTGAGAATGAATTTGTATTAGTATGATTGTGTGGCAGTATAAGCCACATTACACATGGTATTGCTTTGTAGCTGCGCCTTTGCCGACTGAGCTAAGGAAGGACTTTGATAGCTATTATACTGAATTAAATCGCTGTTCACTTTGAAGTCTTGAAATATGCATAGGACTTTCTTCAAATCTTTGACACCCTAAAGGACTTGGAAATAGTTTCTGAGCAAACTGGTTTCTAAAAAACGGAACGTGATTAAAACTTTTGAACTGTTGAAGACCTTTTAAATAATTCCTGAAGCATCCTGCAGTCTTGAAAAAAAATATTTAGAGGATTTTCTTGAGCTCTTTGATATATTAAATTCTGAGCAATCTGTTAATATTTCCACCAAACAACATTTGTTTTTGCTACATGATCGAACTGCATCTGCTTAAACTTCGCAAGGTTTATTATATTTCTGCTAAGGGTAGATATCGTAACAAACACGGAAACGGTCGTCAACAATAAGCGAAATGGTCCTGGAATGGTTTGTGGTTATGTTTCATCATTCATGAACAGAATCACGATAAAATCAACGGATTTTTTTTTCAGGACGGATTTTTTTCTGTGTATGAATTGGCTTATTTTTCTCTGTGCACTATGGTCCGAATGGACAAATTTCACGACAAAAATCGATAAATCGAAAACCATTAACTTTAAAATAGGATCTATCTTTTGGTTTGGGTTGTGACTAGGGTGGTCCTTTTATGTTCATAATAAAAATTTCAACTTTGTATTCTTATGGTTTAGAGGATTTTTTGCTTCAACAGAATTGTAGATATTTTAATTTAATGAAACTTTGGTGAAAAAAAAAATAATTCTATCTTATCTACGTATCGTTTTATAACAGTTTTTCTAACTTTCCTTAGGGTGGGACTTGAAAACACAGTTTTTTTTGCTGTAACTTTTTTATTTCAATTTTAATTTGAAAACTCCGCATGAATGACTTTTAGGGTATAAAATGACGCACATTTTGAAGATACAAGATAGGTGCTAGTTATTGTATTAAGAAAGTTATAGGTTGAAATGTAAACAAAAGTACGTTTTTGCAAGATATCTTATTTCTTTATTTGCAAATATTTGCAAACACAGAGTCCGTGAACTGAAAGTACAAACTTCCATCTACAAGATCTATGCAAAATTGTTTGTCCATTTTTGTCCCCTGTAGGCAAAAAAATCTTTTTAAATATGGTAGTTTTACATTTTTTCTGCATAATTTTCGATCAGCAGCATCAAAAATTATCACCAAAGACCGTAACTATTCGAGTTTTTTATGAAAATGTTAATATTTTTATATTAATCCATCTCCGCTCATTTATTAACATTCATATCACAGACAAACAGACATAACACATCGAACATTTTTCACTACAAATCATGGTCACTAACACACCTGCGCCATCTGTTGAGCACACTGTGATGGATGATAAAGCTGAACAGATGGCAGTACCCAAGTAACATTGCCAAAACCATCAAGCTTTACTAAGTTTTATTAAAGTTTTATGAAAGCCACTAGAAATTGATTCGGTTTTATTATGGCAGCAAGAGGTGCCAACAGGTTTCAAATTTTAGTCAGGTTTATAAGAACCTACACAGCTTCTTTACAATAATCTTAAAACCTTGACTTCTAAAATTCCTTCTACTCCTATCAATGGTTTTATTTTTGGCTTTATAAACTCATAAAATGCTGTTTTGAAATGCCGTTTTAAGCCTCATTCATATTATCTTATTATGGTCAGTTGAAAAAGCATTTTAAAATCATTTTGCCTCCAGTAAATGCATTAAACGGCTAATTGGCATCGAGGAAAGCTACCAAATGACTAGTTGGTTTTAAAATAGTCATGGCTAAGATAAATTGGCTTTCTGGCAAAACGGCGATTTCTTGCAATCGCCATATTGAAATATATGAAATAATTGAAATGTGAAAAATTAAATACACCAAATTTTAAATGTAATACAATTGAACTGTTGATCTGAGACCAGCTTCGGTATTTTTTTAGATAACCTTCTTGAATTCCATCAATTTTCAGGAGTTTCATGATTAATTTATCAAATATATTTCTTTCAATTTTGTTTTTGTTGTTGTAAACTTGTATAATTTCCGAGGCGCATTAATTTTCAGCTCTTATCGTGCCAATGTTTACCATAACATTAAATGCGCATATGAATTGGATCATGATACGCTATAAAATACTCAATTGGTTTTGGATATTTTTCTATCAAACATAATGTCCCGCAACACTAGAACTTTTTTCTCAGCCATTTTTTACTGTTGAATGAATCAGAATAGCAAAGAATCGTACAAAGCAGAACAAGAAAACCCAACCATGATATCGCCGTGAAGATTGACAGCTGTGGCCATTCGGCCCTATGCTGGTTTTGATGGCGGCCAATAGGTTTTATGATGGTTCTCAAGTGGTCATAACATCTCTCACTAGAACATTTTCAAAATTTTTATGGTCTTAGAAAGGTTTTATTAATTTGTTTTCACAACCGTCTATAGAGTGGGCCACTTTGTACACCTTTCGGCTTTAAAGATGCATAGAGGAGGTGTTGGTGGACAAAACAGTTTTGAATGTAGTTTCACCAACAAAGCCGGGAGGAGTGCTATACGGCTGGAATAGAACTAAAATTGTTACTTGGGTAGTGTGTTAACGTCAAACGAAAATCGGCTATACGTACTCCCTGTGGCGATATTACCAACTAAGAAACATTTGAATTGACAGTTTAATGGGTAATCGGTGAAGAAACTGCAAGTGTTATGTATGTTTGTCTGTGTTAACATATTTTAATCTTCGTTTGACGTTAACACACAACTGCCATCTGTTCAGCTTTATCATCCATCACAGTGTGCTCAACAGATGGCGCTGGTGTGTTAGTGACCATGATTTGTAGTGAAAAATGTTCGATGTGTTATGTCTGTTTGTCTGTAATATGAATGTTAATAAATGAGCGGAGATGGATTAATATAAAAATATTAACATTTTCATAAAAAAGTCGAGTAGTTACGGTCTTTGGTGATATTTTTTGATGCTGCTGATCGAAAATTAAGCAGAAAAAATGCAAAACTACCATATTTGAAAAGATTTTTTTGCCTACAGGGGACAAAAATGGACAAACAATTTTGCATAGATCTTGTAGATGGAAGTTTGTACTTTCAGTTCACGGACTCTGTGTTTGAAAATATTTGCAAATAAAGGAATAAGATATCTTGCAAAAATGTATATTTTTTTACACTTCTACCCCTACAACTTTTCTAACACAATAGCTAGCACCTATCTTGTATCTTCAAAATGTGCGTCATTTTATACCCTAAAAGTCATTCATGCGGAGTTTTCAAATTAAAATTGAAATAAAAAAGTTACAGAAAAAAACAGTTTTTTTCAAGTCCCACCCTAAGGAAAGTTAGAAAAACTGTTATAAAACGATACGTAGATGAGATAGAATTATTTTTTTTCACCAAAGTTTCATTAAATTAAAATATCTACAATTCTGTTGAAGAAAAAAATCCTCTAAACCATAAGAATACAAAGTTGAAATTTTTATTATGAACATAAAAGGACCACCCTAGTCATAACCCAAACCAAAAGATAGATCCTATTTTAAAAATCAAATCTTCCCAAGACACCATCTGTCTAAAGTTAATGGTTTTCGAGTTATCGATTTTTGTTGTGAAATTTGTCCATTCGGACCATAGTGCTGTGTATGAATTTGCTCATGTTTGCCACTCAAGAATTTCCAAGAGCGACAAATAAATTATTTGTTAGACTTGAGCAAATTTATTTGACAAAGGGTATCACACTATTTGACAAATCATCAAATAATTAGAAAGACAAACACAAACCAAACATTTGCCATAGCATTATTTGGTCAAATATATTTGGCGATCACACGTTGGTCAAATATTTGTCGTTTCGTCAAACAGTGTGATCTCAGCTTAAGAAATTAAGAAATTCACACGAGACTTAATACAGTGGGGGAAATTCGTTTAAACGCAAGGTCATGTTTGGTTTTATTTCCAATACAAAAGATCGAAACAAAAAGTCGAATACAGTTTACTAAAGCCTATCAGTAGTTACGTTTTTGAGAACACAAATTGAACGGAAGTTCATTGTGATCTCTGAAAATAAAGCAAAAGAGGAGGATTTAGAGGGGAAATTTGTTTAAACGCACACTAACGTGAAGCCGCATTGAGCGTACCTATGCTACTGTTATCTTGCGAATCTGTCATATTTACACTTTAAAGCCCTCGTCCTTGATAAACACGTGTTTGAATTTGCGTTGCGCGGTAGTTGTTGCTTGTTTTCGGCAAAATGGGTAAGGAAAGTATTTAAGCCAGTCGGAGCAAATACTGGTTCGAGAACTCAAACGTCGCGGTAAGAGCAATCGTGAAATTGGAGCATTTCTCTGCCAAATGAGCAAATGACTAAACTCGACCCTCTCCGATTTGGATGAAACTTTGCACATGTCTTCGGAATTGGTGACGATGGATTTTCCGCCGGTTAGGGTAATTTTTGACTCAAGACATTTTTTTCAAAAGGGCGTATGTGTTTTGTCATGCGTATTTTGCAAAAAATCATAACTCGAAAACCGTTGGTTGTTATAAAATTGCGTCTGAGAAGAAGTTGTAGTTAATTAATTTGACTTTATGAAAAAATGTACACTGTAAAAAATTTTTTTTTCTTCAACAAAAATCAAAATTAAACATAAAAATCAATTGGCAAATCTGTCCAACGTACGATTTTTATAATTTTTTTCAAATAGGTTTTGAGTCATAAGAAAAGAATAGAAGTTGTATTTTGATGGAGCAACTTAAGATAAAAAGTTCTTAGAAGTAAGAAAAATTCTATTTTTTTCTAATTTGTTGTTTTTGCATAAATAACCATATTTCAATAATATAATACGATTTTTTAAGTGATTTTAAATAAAAATGTTTTTGGTGAGCAACATTCTAAATGTACCCGTTTTCGAGATAATTTGAAATGAATGTCTAAAAAATGCCTTTTTCTTTGAAAATATCCCTTTTTCAAATGTTAGTCGTTATTGTCCATCTGCAAAAGTATTCTTCTCAAATTGTACATAAAATTTTCTACAATATACCTTTTTATTACCGGGAAAACTAGACAAACTGATTCCTGATATTTACTGTAGGTAAATCGACAAAATTTGCTGCTTATACTTACAGTATATTATGAAAACCTAACCCGAAACAAAAATAATTAGTATTCATGTTAGTGTACAAGCGTATTTTGTTCAGGTAGAAACATAATGTATTTAATTAGTTAAACTGTTTATACCAGTAAGAATACAATTGTTACGCCCATTTATACCTATTCATGAATTCCCTTTGGTGTTGACAGATAATATAATTTACATGCATACCCCTGCACATACCAATATTTCAAAAAAGTACCTAAAGTGCGTACCTAGTACGTATAAAAAGGATTACATTACAAAGTCATGACATCAGTTTAACAGTGTCTTTCATAAGTAGGTAAAGTGTAAAACGATTTGAAATGGAACTCGAAACAAAGCATTGTTGTAAACCTTTTCGTGAAATCGGGAGACGGTGTTCGCCTAAACTTAGAAATTTAACTGACAAGTTAATTGAAAAACTTTTATCCATGCAGTGTACGATCCATTTGGACACGTCATTAAGAATTTGTGGATTCATGTCGGTTATATTCGTATCGTCGTAATCCTGTCGAATGAGTGGAGCAACCAGAAAACGGTGGACATGACGAAGCACCGACCACATCACGGAACAATTTGGAGGAAATACCATCGGCAGCTTCAATTACCTCGGCATCTTCTCAGGACAATGACTGACCGGATTATTCCAAGATACACAACATTGAGTTATTCAATAATGAAATTGCAGGAATAAATGTGCCTCCGATATCCATTAGAGAATTTAAAAACGATAAATACCGTCGACAAAAATTTGCCGAAATTGTAGCAGGTATTAGACAATATCTATTCAGCTTACCACCACAAGAAGAAGTCGAAGAGTTAGCTAGCATTGAAAACAAAGGTTGTGGAATATGATGAAATTATTTCCAAATTGAAAGAAAAATTCATAGAACCAGATTGTTCGAGAATAGATAAAATACGTATATTAACAGTTTTGCCTAATTCGTGGACGATTCAGCAGATAACGAGCAAATTTGAAAACAAACAAATACCTTGCATTACAAGCAAAAAGAATTGGCAGCCGAAAATGGAGTATTGGCTACCCTCAACGACAGATCGGGGAATCGTTTGAATCCGGATATAAAGAATCAAGTGATACAATTTTTGACGAGGACGACATCAGCAGAGCCATGCCGGGACAAAGAGATTATGTCTCTGTAAACACTAATGGTAAGCGTCAACAAATTCAAAAACGGTTATTACTTTCATCACTTAGAGAAACTTTCACTCGATTTAAAGAAGTCAGTGAACATAAAATTGGATTTTAGTACTTTTGCAGCATTACGACCAAAACATTGTTAATTGCTAAATGCTTCAGGTTCTCACAACGTTTGTGTTTGCGCAATTCACGAAAATATTGATTTAATGCTTCACAGTTTAAAAAAATATTCATTCAACACTGATTGTAATCAACATTTTGAGAAGTTAGTGTGTAATTCATCATCAAGATCAAAATATTGTTACCTCCGTGAATGCGAGAATTGTCCCACGCTGTCAGAATTTGAGATAAGATTTTCAAAAGAACTTGAGAAACATAACTTGTCTGAGATATCGTTCGAACAATGGATTACAACTGATAGATGTAATTTGGAAACTTCTATTAAAACCTGTCGATGAATTTGTTGAATATTTTAGCGAGAAATTAGAAAACTATTAACTCATGATTATATAAAAACAAAGCAATCTAAATTTATAAAAGATACAAAGTCTTCATTAAAAAGAAGGAGAAGTAGTTATTATTTGCGATTTTGCAGAGAATTATTCATTTGTACTTCAGAATGTTGTTCAAAGTCATCATTGGAACAATGATCATGCTACAATTCATCCGTTTGTTATTTATTATATGGAGTCAGGAATGCTTAAAAATCTAAGATTTGTTGTAATATCAGAAGTTCTAAGACATGATACAATTGCGGTAGAAGTATTTATTTCTAAATTACTAACGTATTTAAATCAACTAATGAATATAAAAAGGCCATTTTTATGTCTGATGGGGCTGCTTCCCAATACAACAATAGAAAATTTTTGCAAGCCTCTGCAAGTTTAAAGAGAAATACAACATTGATTCTGAGTGGCATTTTTCGCAACTTCACATGGTAAGGGACCATGTGATGCAATTGGCAGCACATTAAAACGAATGGCAACAAAGAGCAAGCTTGGCCAAACAGCATTGAACATCCAATAACAAGTGCGAAAACTCTGTATGATTGGGCTATATAAGAGAAATCAAGAAAATTTCACAAAAATATCATTTTGCTATGTTTCACAAGAAGAATATGAAGAGGGAGCTGCAGAATGGGGTGGTAGTTATCAGCAAACAAAAATGATTCCTGGTACACAGAAATATCACTCCTTCATTCCAGTTGCAGATAACAAAATCGCAGATAACAAAACTGACGAAATACTGAGTTTTTATAATATTTATAGGAATGTTAGGAAATAGTGTTTGTAAAAATGTAAATACAGTTTTTTTTAAATAGTAGAAAAAATAAATAAATCATGTAAGAACAAAAAAACTCAAAATTTGTATTTGGTAAT
>JASCZW010006610.1:0-88291 GCA_034211315.2 Aedes japonicus
CTCAATGTTAGGTTGCCTGAAAATCCACGTTTTTGAATATGACGAGCATGAATTTGATGGGCTTCAAATGGTGAGTTGACAACTTGGAGGGAGGGTGCGACCGACCTCTGGTCCTCACAAGTTCCTACCTCACGCCTCCACGAGTCATATGATCACAACAGACTGCCAGCTGACAACATGGAGACGCTGGTTGTCAATCCGACAATAGCGAAGTGAGGGGTGCGACCGGTAAATTATGTCATAATTTTCCATTATCATATCTTTCAGGTCTACCAGGTCATCAGGTATTAAAAAATAATTTAACATTTAATATTAATTTTTTTTCTCATGGCAGTCATACATTGTCTAAATTTTCTGGTTCATAATGGAGTTTGTCTACAATTGCAACAAAACAGCAGCCGGCACAGATGTAATTTTCAGTTCATATGATAATATCCCTTGACTATATATTATCATAAAGGACATTGTTTATTCATAACCATTATCAATCTTCTTTATCGCCATCATTATCATTTTTATCATTACTAGTGTTTTCGGGATATATATTTTAACATATTTTTTTAAAAATAATTTCTCCTAATAGGTTATATATACTTCTAATTATTATGTCTTATATGTCCAATTATCATTATGATTTAGAAGTATCTAGTTGAAAAAAAGAAGCTGCGACGGAATCTATGGTAGGCTTTTGCACTTATTACCTAATGTATTTTTCAATTCCGGTTTGCAAATGGACCTTTTTCCAAATCTGAGCTGTTTGCCATTCGGATAGTGTCTGATGTGTTGTATCATAACTCACAATATCATTATATTTGATGAAATTGTTTTATTGATTTAACTTCTTAGATGATTTAAAAATTGCTTGTTGTTTTTGTTGTTGTTGTTTGTTGTTTTTTCATTTGTATTTAACTCCCTTACACAGGAGCAATAATTATTTGGCCAGCAAAAATAAAAGCGTATTGCTGTTATAAAATCAACATCAAGCAGCAAATAGTGACCATGGAAACAGTAAATTAAAATGTATATATGTTATTTTTGTATAATTTAACAAATTTTTTAGGATACCTCAAATCAAGATTTTGGAAAATTGCTGCTATCGCTGAAAACAAACAAAAACGTGCATAAGCGTGAAACCACAGAACTCTACACTTTAACACTTTACAACATTTCTTACATTTCAGGATCCACCAAAGGGAGATCATAAATAATAGATACCGAGTGATTACAGTATTTTTCATTTACATAAATATATACATTATTATATAAATATTTCATGGGATTGGGAGGGACCATCAGGGCACCCGATTGAAGCACTCTGGATGGGGAGAGTGGAAATGCCAATTCCCCATTGTTAACAGTTTAGTGAATAGAGGGCGGGCTCTTCTCCCGCCCATTGGGGCATCCTCATGTTAGATAGCTTGCTGTTTTGACCAATTGTCAAATCTTGTTGTTGGAAGGAGATTCTTTATATCCCTGTGGATACGTATAAGTGATGTTGCCTATCGATCCACCCAACACCTTTTTGGCCCTTCATACAATGGCATGATTAGGTTATTAAAGCTTGATCAAGTCCAACAGCGAGGAGAGCTCATTGCTGTCGGACTTAGTTTCCGTGCTACAATGGGTGATAATACATATCATACATCATACATGACGAGCATGAATTTGATCAAGACTGATTACAAGTGCAGTAGTATTGGTCGTCCTCTTGGCGAATTTCTTCCCACTTCTGTTTAACAATTTGCTGGCTCCAACTCTACAATAGCCTCTGGCGATGTCCACAATCATTTTTAACAGTTCAACGAGTCGCTGAAATTCCTTACCTTGCATTGCCAAAAACATCAATTTACAACAGCAGCAAACCACAAAGTGGAATGTTTATTTCCGGTAATTGGTATAGTTTTTAAAAGGTTTCGGCTGAAAAATGCCTTTTTGTGTACTTAAATGATGTGGACAAAAATTTAAGTTGCTTTGTCCTCATTCGTTGTTTTTGGAGTTTTACGTCACTATCCGAAATCATGGATTGTTTACTTATTTTTCGTTACTAATACCGACAAACACCTTGCTCTTCGCCACCTGTATAGATCTCATTGGAAAAAGAGAGTCTCCCAATGTTACTTAGGACCTAATGCATTGTTTAGATTGAAATCATAATTACTTGAAAATGGGAATGAGGGAAAGGATAAGAGAGAGAGAGAGAGAGAGAGAGAGAGAGCACAGCAATGAAAAAATAAATCATGTGTGCTTGAAAGAGAAGTTCTAATCCTACCATTGCTACAAGGAGAAGAAACAGTCCCGTCTGAAACAAAAAACTTATTTGTTTACCTCCGACTAAAAAACTAGTTGTTTTAAACCAACGATTTTGTATCGGAACAAACAGGCAGGTCGGATGTTTCGGTCAAAAGATATTTTCACAATACAACACAAATCATGATTGTTCTAAACTATTTGAAACTATTTGAAGCAAACAATTTTTTTGTTAATTATTTTAAAAAATCTGAAAATAGTAAAAAGGCTCGCATTTACATTCGTTGATTTCTTTCAGACTGAGAGAAGTCTATAAATGTAAATTTACACTTTTCTGAATGTTTTTTAGCATTTTATTCAAACAATTAAAATTATAGAAGAAATGTAAAGTGATTGTGAACGGAAATGTTTGTTGTTTCAACCGTTTTTGTAGAGCTAAACAACGAACTGGACTGTCGACTTACAAGATAGTGGTGACTCCAAATCGCGACGATAAACAAAACACGTCGACCAAAGAACGATCGCGAAGGTTGTACACGACGATGCTGACGAAGTTTGAATGCGTGGCACAGGACGATGAAACTTACGTCAAGGCAGACTTTAAACAGCTTCCGGGACAAGAATTTTATACGGCAAGCGGACGGGAAAAGGTGGAAAATATTTTCAAGCACATTAAACTGTCAACGTTCGCGAAGAAATATCTGTTGAGGCAGGTCATCTGTACCTGTGGCTTGAAGAGCAAGGCATTGCGACCGAAACCGTCAACCAGGAAATTTATCTGAGCGAGTGCCTACAAAAACGTCTACTGCCTCTCCTGAAGCGACACAATTGCTTTATTCTTTTCTGGCCGGATTTGGCATCTTGTCCTTACGGAAAAAAGGCCATGGAGTGGTATGCTGCCAACAACGTTCAAGTGGTGCCCAAGGATAAGAACTCTCTCAACACCCCAGCCCAGTCGAACAATATTGGGCCGTCGTCAAGCGGAATCTGAAGGAGACTGTTGTGAGCGAGAAACAGTTCAAGGCAAAATGGCGTTCTGCGACGAATAACGTGGACAAGAAGACTGTACAAAATCTTATGGCAGGTGTTAAACGAAAGACCCGGCAATTCGCATTCGGTAAAAGGAAGCTTAACTGAATATTTCTCCGGTTTTTGTATTGACTGAACTTGAAAAATAAAAGAATTTGACTTATTAATAAAAACTTTGATCGACTCCGCACATTACTGTTTGACCAAATTTTGATCGGGACACCCAAGCAATTTTTCTTTGCTTTGGTGGCTTTACATTGTCCTAAAGGTTTTAGAGCGTCACACATTGAGAAGTATAGTGCGCCATTTAAAAGTAAAGTAGTCTGGCATTTTATTAACGTCTTGCTTGCTTTCGTATATCTAGGACCTTTTTCAATAGGGCAGAATCTTACAATGAAAGATTCTCTCCTGTCGCGCTCTCTTTCATTTATTAAAACGCCATTATAAAACCTTCGTGGGATTATTTAGAACAGATCAAATCACAACAATTCTTGCTAGCATACACTACAAATTGTAGAGTGAAAAACGTAAAGGTGATTGGAATTTGGATGAAAGAAAGTAATCAAAAAGAATCTCTCAATATTAGATTCGCCCAAATGAAACAAGTCCCTAGATATTTTCTTCAAGTGATGAATATTTCGGAGTGTTTTAATAGTTACGATTTTTAAAGTATTTAATCTTTTGCTAGTAGTCTAAGTCTCGAGAGTGTTTTTGGTTCTATATCAGCGCCAACATTTGATTAGAGCGAATCTGCTTTTGTAAACAAACACTTTGTATGCTAATTTATCGGAAGTTGAATACAGTTCCTTCAAATTTAATATATCAGCGGATAGAGATAAAGCTCCTCTTCCTTAGAAAGTGATTAATTTGTTTTTGTGACCTTTTGTTTAAGAGAAAATGACTACGAAAGCCATTGTTTACAAAATCAGATTCGCCCTTATCTAATGTTGGTGCTGATATAATCTCTGTAAGAGGGTAAAAATATTCACCATTTAACATTTAGGAAAAATTACAATGTATCGTCAGCATTATATTCATCAAGTATTTATCAGCTTTGAAAATAACAGTCCATGAAAATACCCAGGTCACCAACAACTTTAACTAAGCATTTTCAGTGCTTTATTCTAATAAAATATCAAGCAACAAAAATGCAGAAACCAGACAGCTAGCATTACGGTAGCTTTGCGTATGCTATTTTACAACATCTGTGCATTCAGACAGCCAATGTACAGCAAGAAGAATCTTAAATGCAAGTATGATGCAGAATTAGTTCCTATTTGCTTATTGGTTACCTGGGAACATTGAAGTTTATATTGGGCAAATATTAAAACCGTTCCCATACGTTCCATATAGGTTAGAGGATAAAGACGTGGTGTAAAAACACGTCGATCACGAAGCAGCGAGTTCGAATCCCATCCTAGGATATGTAGAGACTGCAGCGAATTTGGGTTTCATCTTTCATAAGAAAAATAAGGGGTCTAAACAGAAAGCAATTCATCATCTTCAGTACAGGAGAGGAAAAAATATATAAGAGGCAAAACAGAAAAATGAATAAAATCTAAAATTGAAAATGGCCTTTTTTTACCTTCGCATTCTCAATTAAGTATTTATTCAGTATTCTAGAAGCTTACATTTCAACTGCTGTAATCTAGCTGTCATTTGCAAACGTTACCAATTCATGCTACCAATGAATGACATATTGTCGACATAGACTACTTCTTTTGGTGGGGTTTAGCATTAAATTGGCCTTATAGCGGGCCAAAACCTGCTTTTGAATAGCATTTAAGGTGAATATGATGCTCATATGCATTATATCGTTATGACGCATATAGGGCTACTTATGGGCTCTATTTAATGCTTATTGGTTACCTGGGTACGTTCAATCGATACTTTGTTCTAGGATTCATTCGATTTGACAACCTGTGAGCCAAGATAATCGGGATACATTGACTTAACTCTGGAGCTGTCAAGCTGTAACCGGGTTGGTTGTTTCCGTGGTTTACGCGGAATATATTTCGACAAAGATTTTCATAAGGGCCTAACTAAGAAACGTAAACAATGGCTTCTTCCTGGAATTTGTCGACCTTGGAAACTTGTCTCATTAATCTACCACAGCCATTTCAAAAAACAAGAGTCCTTTTAATCGATAGAATTGGAATCTTACATGGGGAGATTTTGTATTACGAGAAATATACGGAAGAAGCCATTGTTTACGTTTGTCAGTAAGGCCCTAATGAAAAATCTCTGTTGATTTGGTAAGGTTGGTTTGAGATTCTGTGCTCTAAATTTATTACGATTGAATTAAAATAGCCGGAAAACAGATACCAGTGCTTATTTTTTCAATCTTTTTCTTGAATCTAATCGTACCGAAATCCGGAAAATGCCAATGAAAACTTTCGTTTGAGCGGTTCAAATTCTAACAGCTTGTAAAAAAGCCGCCTGAACTGTCAAAAAAATGAGGTGAATACATTCCGTGCAATGCAGGGATGCCATATTCACAGACATGTCTGTAAATTTGCAGACTTTTCATTTTTGTTGTAGACTTTTTAAACAATGCAGACATTTAGCAGACATTTTATCTATGTTGCAGACTTTTACAGGCATTTGAAATATTTTTTAAATTTCAAACAAAAGGTATTTCTGAAATTCGGATTTAAAACGCACAAGGATCTGAACAGTATTGTATATACGATAAGAAGCCATGGTGATTTTTTTTAAATATCGTAAGTATCATTTAAAGTAGAAATCCTTGAAGAAACGAAAGCGGTGAGCCACTTGGAGACACAATGGGCCCGCATATAAGTATCGTATAGGCCCTTTCCGAGGGTAACATGGAGTCCCTACTTATGGTAGTGTTCAATCTCATACGAAAAATTATTGTCAAAGCGGTGGCAATATTGGTCCTTTGCCATTAAGTCACAACGAAAATCAAAGTTCACAACAATACAAATCATATTTGAAAAACTTATCGTAAAAAGGGGTTACTGAGTATTTGCTCTAAAGCCCAGTCGGTTGCCACTCGGGGTACAGAACAACAGTAAAAGTTCTGAGCTATTGAAATAAACCTTAAAACTCGGAATTTTCCAAAGTACTACGAAATGCTTCATTTCAGTATATTTGTGCTAGGGATATCGAAATATATCTCTGAATTAGTCCTAGATTGCTAGAAGTATAGAAAGAAAATATCTACAATTTAAAGTACATCCAGGAAAGTTTAGAAGACGACTTCCCAGAGCTTTGGGAAGATAATTCCGGATGAAGAGACTTCCTCAAAATAAAAAACTTCTCCGTTGGTCAGGTAGAACCTTTTCAGAAGTATTGGAAGCAAGCAGTCCAAGCAAGAAGAACCTTCAAAAATTCCGGACCGAAGATTATTGAAGTTCAAGATCATTCTTACCAGAACTTCTCCAAGAATCAGGAGAGGACTTATCAGAGCTTTAGGACGAAGTGGAGGAAAGAGGACTTCTTTGAAGTTAGGAACTTTTCAGAGGTTTTGGAGATCATCCCAGAAATTCAAGATTGAACTACTAAGAAGTTCAGAAAAAAAACTTCCCCAAATTTTAAACGGAAACCAACCAGGACGGGCACTACCTTTAATTTCTCAAAATATCAGAAAAAAAAATCCTCAGGAAGTGCTAGGCAGATTTGGCTAAGCTCAGAGAAGAACATTTCCAAATTTTCAAAATAAAGATCTCTCAAAATTCTTTAGATAGAACAGAATTAATCTTTTCGGGAGCATTGGGGGTACTTCTTTCTAATTTGAGCACAAATTTCCCAATAGTTTCGGAACAAACTTCCACAGAGTTATGGAGAAAACTTCCCAAAAGTTCAGAAGTCCAGGAAGAAACTTCAAGAACAAATTTAAGGGAATTTTCCGAGAAATTTTGAAGATGGCTTTCCCAAAGTTTCATTTAAAATTTCCTCGCAGTTCAGGATGAAAACAACCAGAAGTTTGGAAAGAATAAGCTCAAGAAAAATCTCCCGAATTTCAGAAAGAAATTAACCAGAGAGGTGCTACCTGTAGGATCAAGAAAGTTTTTTTTCTCTAAAAATTCAGTAAAAAACTTCTCAGAAGTACATAAGAGGACTTCTCAGAAAATCCGAAGAGACCAAAAGTTTAGTTGTAACTACCCAGAAGTGCTAGAGAGCGTCCTTAAAGTTTCGAATCGAACATTCCAGCATTTCAGAATGAGAATTTCTCGAAGTTCAAAAATCCCAGATGTTCAAGTAGATACTTTTGATAAAATCAGGAAGGAACTACCCAGAAGTAAAGGGGGCTTTCTAGTAGTTCAAGCAGGAACATCTCAGAAATTCAGGAACAAACTTCCACAAAGTTCAGAAGAGAACATCTCGAATGTTCAGAGAAGAACTTCCCTTTAGTTCAGGAAGAAACTTTAAGAAAATTTTCCATGGAATTTTGGATTGTACTTTCCCAAAGTTTTGCGGAATTTTCCTCGTAGTTCAGGATGGGACTTATCAGAAGTTTAGAAAGTAACTATGTTCAGGAAAAAACTTACCAAATGTTTCTGGAGGGTAAGGTTGGGTTTTTAAATGTGAACTTCGAAGAAAATAAAAGTGAATGCCAGAAAGTTCATGAAGAAACATACAATCCAAGTCCATACAATCCACGAAAAAGATGCAGAAACGTTTACATAATCACACATATAGCGAAAATGACATAACTCGCTCTCTTATTACGTCTACTCGTTGAAAGAAGTCTAATTTTGTAAAAAAAAATTACAGACATTCCCAGACATTTCAAGATTTTATCGCAGACTTTTGAAAAAAATATCTGGCATCTCTGGTGCAATGATCTATAATAGTAAAATAGTGACAGTCGGCTCGACTTCTATAAATGGACCTTTCGTCAGAGGACTTAGCTCAATTTGGAACTTTTGAATGTGGAAATAATTCTGTGAACGCTCTAATATAATAAAAAATCCTTAATTATTTAACTTCTCTAAATTCTTTGCTGACGCATGCCTCATGTTTATAACGAAAATCCATGAAGCTAAAGAGGCCTACATTTCAATGATAAAACAGGGGAAATCGATTCCGCCTCCGAATACGAAAAGAAGACAAAACTCCGTCTACGTTCACAACCGGTGGAGATGGCGGAAGAAGAAAAAGTACTTTCAATTTTCCATAACAACAAAAAAAAACGAAGAGACATTTCACCGAGCGCAGCAGAGAGCGAGGAGAAAATGCGAAGAGGCGTGAAATGCTCTCATTCCGGAAAGAGGTGCCTTTTGCTGTTCGGGTGGGAGAGCAAATTGGAAGTATTTACGTGTTGATGATACAAGCGAATCCTGCCGTAAGTTTTTTTTTGCCGACGGCGGCGGCGGCGGCGGCGGCTTCGCTTCTCGCGCCGGTTTTGGAGGCGGATGGCCCGTTGAAATATTTATCGCCCGGGTGTATTGATTTAATTAATCAATTCCGAATTCCACTTCGCAACGGCCTCGGTGCTATTAAAATGGTGTTTGTTTCGATTGATCCGATATCGCTGTCTTAATTGGGCGCTGAAAGCAAAAATTTGAACATTTTTCTATTTGCTGACGAACCGTTTGTTTTGTAGTTTGGCACTGGTGCTTTTCAGTTGAGCATGGGAAATGTTCTCTCATCCCATAGTTGATTTGTTTGACATTAGGGTGGATACACGTGCTTTTACTAGTCAATTAACCTGTGCAGCAGGTGCACCTGGCTAGTTGTTGACGCGGAGATAAGTTGATGAAATTGTTTGTTTTTATTTGGCGTGGAAGATTGTCGGGTAGGGACAAATGGCTTGCTTGCTGGAAACACGTGACAGATATGCACGTGATTGTCATGGAAACAAAGAGGCAGCTTGGTTTGCTTCGTTTTGATAAAAAGTCAGATTTATGACCCGTGGATTTAGTCTCAAAATACCGAACTGTGTTAACTCAGTAAAGATCAATCCTTATGGATTCTTCAGCAAAGCGCCTATTGAGCCCTAAACCCTGTCGGGTTTTCATCGTCCGTTGGGTCCCCCAATCGCTTCACCAGCGCACATTCCTTACACCTTCCAAGTCTGTTGGCCTTTTTGTTCCGTTTCGTCCGCTGCGGCGAGGATGATTTCTCTTTCTCCGACCATCCTACCCATATGATGATGCCACAGAACAGCCATATAATATCCCAATATCCAGTTCACCTCCCCGGTCTGGTCGAGTGTTTCCATTTTCGTTCTTCGTTCGGTTCGTTCAGATCCCTAACAAGCCCCTCTTGATGAAAATAACCGCTTCGAAGGTTTTGACTCAAGTTTGGGCCCATCGGAAGCTATAGCTAAGAGTTTGGTTCCAGTTTTCTGTTTATCCGACTGAGTGCCTATGCTGATTATCCAAAACTCATCCATTTTTTTTGTCAGTCATCATTGTGACGATTAAATCATAGCAAACCTGTAAACCAGGCGTTCAATCCAGGATCCTTGCCTTGCGTGCATATATCGCATGTGGTCGTTTGCAGCGCTTGAAGCACTCATTCCATTGTGTGGCTCTCCTCCGATGTGAGTGTGTGTAATAGAATGCTGCTTGCCTGCCAATATACAGCTGACAGGGCTTGCTAGTCGAGGCATAATATTTATCACATCTATTTATTTATTTATTTCGATGACTATACGGAACCATACGGGAAGATATCCGTGCAACTTTTTAGCTTGCTGCATGGTTCGTGCGGGTCAGAACGGAACAGCCAAGAGGGAAAACAAACGGAAGAGGGTGTATGTTTTTCGGTGTGTGCCAGTTCCTTCTCACGACATCGACATCGAACGAGTGTTGGTTGTGATAGTGATGGTGCTTAGCCGGAATACAAAAGGAACAAGTTAACCCTCTTTATGACGACAGCAAACAGCAGGACTGCGTTCGTATGAGCCGACAGGAGCATTTTGCGACGGATAGTAATTAGATAATCTTCTGGAGGATGAAGCATTGTAGAACCATGGCCATGTCTTTTTGTTTTCTTCGTTTTCATGCAGAGTGATGAAGGTGAAATTATGATGTCAATTCATTCGAGAAATGTGAAAAACTGTTACCCGGGGGTGTTCGCCTTGGATAGTGTATTTATGAATTAAGATCTAAACATACATTGATTTAGGTGAGATGAGATTGTCACATACACTACCTGTCAAAAGAATCGACTCACTTCGAAGAATATTGCAACACAAACATTTGAATACTACATCACCCTCAAACGTATCGACTCACCTAGAACAGTTTAATTTATGATACTATATCTTAAAACCTTGATTACCTGCAAAAATTTTGACTTAAGCAAAGTTGTTCAGAAGGTCAAGAGCTTCCAGTAGGTGGAGAGTGTGTTTCGGAATTCAATCACAGCGTGGCGCAAGTGCGCATGTAAAATATAGCATTTTTAACGCGTTTATATCGTGATTCCGACCTTCTAAACAGTTCGAACCTTCAGCAAAGTTGTTCGGATGTTCAAGCCCGTCCAGAAAGTGGAGATAATGGTTCTGAATTCCGTCACTTTAGGGCGCTAGTGGGCACAGTTTTTTAAACGAATTTATGAGATCCCAACGATCATGAAAGTTCAAACCTTCAGCAAAGTTGGCCAGAAGGTCAAGAACCTTTGGAAGGTGGATAGAATGATTCGGAATTATGTCAGTACGCGGCCGACACTCTAAGAATTCCCTCAAATTTGCAGTGTTTTTATATAATTTATCGACTCTCGAGGAATCTAACATTGACTCTATATACACTATAGAATAAAGCTTGATACATAAACATAAGAAAACATTGAGCTTCTTAGAGAAATAGAAACGAGTGGGGTGAGGTTGACACATATTGCAGGGGTAAAATTGACTCCTATGAATTAATCCGTTTTAAGAAATTAACCAATAAATCCTTATAAAACTAAAATCAAACGAATTAATATATTTCCATTCGAAACATCACAAAAGTTAAACATAAAATAATGAATCAAATTACGAGCAAAACTGATAAGAATAAGCGTTCAAAGCAAGCATATGTGCCATCCTTGACCATTAACAAAGTCCGAAAAGCACAGCTCACCTGCATCGCCAATGAAATCTTCTAAGATTGAAGAAGTTTTCTTGGTGTGGGTTTGCTTCCGGTTTGATGTAATTGCATAGATTTTTCTCAGCTGCTTTTACTTTAGTCAAACTTTGTTGATGATCTTGAGAGATTTGAGAGAGAAGATGTTTTGAAAAAACTACAAGGTACACACCATTGGGTTGTTCGGAACAATGACGTAGGAGTACGCAACTAAATGTAAGCCATTAAAATTTAACAATGCAATTTTCTTTGAATTAACCCTTTTGAGGCCCAAAATTTTCCAAGTGTTATTATAAAAGCAATTTGGTGTGTTGAATTGAAATTTTCACTATTTAAACCTTCTGTGAGTGACAGCACTCTTCAAAGGCGCGCCCTTTGTCATTCAAAACCAGATTCATTGCAAACAAAACAAACAATGACTCCGATACTGACCATGCATCAGAACCCCAATCCTTACCAATTCCTACTATAGAACATAAAATAGAAAATGATAATTCACATAAATGAAAATTAACCATGTTTTCCTTATTGCAAGCTCATCCTCGGTGGGTCAATCCGAGTATTGTCGCTTTTCACAAGACATAAAATGTAATAAGGACTATTATAAGTTCCTTTAACTACAAAAACAAAAATGTTCTAGTTTGAAATAATTCGGACTAGAGTTCGGTGGTAGATCTGATACCACGAAAAGGTGATCTACCAGCGTTACGGGTCATAATGTCGGTTGGTCTTCCAAGATATTCAATAAAATACGTTTCAATACAATGCGCAGCTTTGCATAGCCCAGAAAGCTTTTGTTGCAACTGTAGGTCCAATGTTCCGATCTCAAGGATGGCTTGGATGAACCAGAACATGTCATATTGCTTTATAATGTTTGTTGACCTTTAATAATATTAATTGAATATGTTTTAATATGTATTGTAACTTTGTATTGCCTAAAAATTACTGTTACTACTGTTATGGCCCCAACGGTATCGCTACTTTAGGTTCAAATTGGTCCTGAAACTCAATGTTTTTAACGTATTCTTGTATTCCATTAAAATAAACCCCCCCACACTTGTGAGTGGCCCCAACAGCATTCTTGCTGTTGGTTTAAATCGGTGCCAAAATTTGAATAGCTTTAATGTGCATATCTGTACAGAGAATAAATCTTATTCGCTGCTGACGTCTGTTGAATTCAACACACCATTTACCAACACGGATCCCGCTGCAAAGCCAACGTTTTATCCAACATTTCAGTGATTTCTGGTGGAAGTACAGAGGTGTTCTCGGCTTCCAATAAAGCGAGCATCACGTCAACATATTCCTATCCATTCCCTTCTTAATCTGCATTCGGGCGAGGCCAGCGCCGGTTTTGCCTTAGATTAGGATCACTAGTTTTTACAGATTAAGGATGTATGCCAGTCCCTAGCTTCACCTTTTGGTTCTCTGTGTAATTACAGCTAACCTGGCAATAATGGACAAGGCAGTCGGAGCTGCCAATAATTCTTCTAATAACTTCAGTACAATTCGCAGAACTCCACCAATGTAGTAAAATTACCCCAAAATTTAAAAAAAAAGATGATAAATTTCATAGAGCATCAGAACAAAAAAATGGACCTTGAGTAAAGCCAGTAATACTTTAACAACGTTCGCAGAGTATGTTAACCCTTCTTATCAATGTTCGAAGTGTTCAGGGGATTTTTTCGTAGACTCTGCAGTAAATAAATAAATTTTGTGCGAATTTATCAAAGCATCAGAATTAGGAAAAATCAGCGAAGGTCGCAGAACTTTATCAACATTGGAGGATCTATGGTAAAGTTCGTAGAACAGCAACAATTTGTTGGTTTCAGAACAATTAACCGATCGTGCTCTTATACTACCTATTGCTTTGATCTGGTTCTAGTGATACTGGGAGAGGTACTGCCTAACATGGGTGAGAGATTGTCTTCCGCTGTTGGGTTTATTTTTAGCATATACATACCGACTATTTCACACATTTTTTCTTCTCGTCATACTATTACTTATAGATCTTGGAGAGGAACGACGGTGTGTGGTGCAAATGCTGATCCTCCCCATTAGGGGCTGGTTCTTGGATTACTGTCCTCTCCTAGAACCTGGCATGGAGATGAGAAATTATCTGCTTCTGATAAATTTCATCAAAGATCGTTACTCCGCGCATGGGAGAATACAAAAAACGACAATCAAAGTGATGAAACATAGTAATAATTTTCGAACCTAAGCTTCAACACTTGCATACCTATTCTTTGAATGGATAGCGAGATATCTCCGGCATCCACAATGGTTGTACTTCAACACCTGAGCCATCCTATCTCTCCTTCAGTTTTGACTTCTGCTCCTGGCAGATGCAACTCGTTTCGAAGCCGGTATCCCTCGTCTGAATTTTCGCTAGATTTCCGTAATAAATTTTTCTCGCTTGCAAATCTTCGAAGAAGTAGACGTGCTAGGCATCGGGCAAACAGCGAGGCTGGTGAGGTACAGCCATGGACCGAATTCAATGGAGAGAACTTCTGCGATCAGCAGATGCCACATCTTATTGGTAAGTTAAGGTAGGTGTTACACTCTCATCAGGTATGGCGTATTCAGCTACTTACGCAAATCAATCCTTATGCAGTGGCTAATTTCAACGTTGTTCAACGTCCGATAGTATCGTTTGAATATAGATGTCGGATCAAAATTACCATAGAAGACCATTGAAGGCCTTCAGTCATGTCGGGTGGTTTACTGTGCTTTGCTCTTTGCTAAACTATGCTGCCTTTCAATGGTCATAACTTTTTTTCTGGTAAAGTCGGATCGACACGCTTTTTTCTACAAAGTGTATTTTTTAAGTCTTAAAGAATTTCTGAAAAATGCTTCTGGAGCATTTACATTTAAGCTGAGGCAGCTGTTTGAAAACCACTTACTCAAAAGATATCAAAATTTCAATTTTTGATGTCAATTTGTGAAGAAAAATGCAAATCCTATGAGGTCGATTTTCTGTGTTTTTGGGACCCAAGCTAACGGAAACTAGCTAGGAGCTCTGGGTCTCAAAATCTCTGTCGACTAGTGTTATCAAAGAAATTCAAAAACATTCCCGAACATGTTCATATATTCCACCAAAGAAATTCATACAACATTCCGTAGATGTACAAATATTTTAAAATAAGTTCGCAAAATTTCAGAAAATTAACAAAATGTTCGTAGAGCTTTAGAATATGTAGCTGAAATTTAGTAAAATTGTGGAAAATCAAATTAGCAGACTTTCAGAAAACATGGTTGCAATTTCTGCGAAGTTCACCGTAAATCTGCAAAGTTATCAGAGCTAAGCCCTAGATAACATAACTTCAGTTATGCTTACAGAACATTAAAAAATCCTTCGAAAATCTTTAAAAAACTCGTAGCACTCAAACAAAAAAAAGGAAAAAAAAATCTTTTTTGAGCCTCAGATCTGTCATGACCATTTCATAAATGGTTAAAAAGATCCAGAAAAGTTTATAAATTTTCAGTAAAAATTGCATTTCTTAAAAAAAAGAAAGAAGAACTGGAGCAAAAATAGCAAAACTCCAGCGAAGTAACTTCAGCAAAGATTGTAGAATTTTAAACATAATCGCAAAGTCTCAATCAAAGTTTAAAGAATACAAATGAAACTTCTTTGAGCAAAGATTAAAACATTAGAAAAGTTTAATAAACTTAAAAGGACTTCAGTTAAGATCTCAGAATTTCATCAAACTTCACCAAATCACCATGGTTCACAAAACTTTAAAGGGTGTTAGAATCTAAGCAAACCTAAGTTTACCAGTGAACCTCATTTCACACTCAACAAGTCAACCTCTCCTTACTGAGAGACATATTTTCAATAAGAAAGAACGCAAAAAACAGACCTCCATCAAAATTCATCCCTTGAAACTATGAAAACACAACAACCAATAAGGGAACGTCCATTAATTACGTCATGCAAAAAATGACTTTTTATAACCCCCCCCCCCTTGTCACGTTTTTTGTATGGACCTTCAATTTTTTTGTATGGATCGTCACGTTTTCCCAACCACCCCCATCCCCCCTCCCACTTTACTGCGTGACATAATTAATTAATGGACCTTCCCTAATGAATATAGTAGCACTTCGACTGAAATGGATTTAAAAAATATAAGAAAGTTTTATTGAATGGTTCTGGGCAATTCTAATAATAACTTTCTGATAGACTTTAATCGAAAAATTAAATCCTGTCCTCGTTAAATTTCGGACACTTTTTTTTCAGTGTAGATTTTGATGTATTTCATAGATGGCTGACACGTTTCACTTATATGACAGCGGAAAGTCTTCACTTTATTTCGTGGTACAATATGTTTATATTCTTGTTACATTCAGTAAAATGGCGTCGAATCAAGTGGAAGTGCACAAACGCATTTTGTACGAACGGCAGCAAAATCCGAATTTATCGTTACGCGAGAAAGAATGTCTGCAATAGCGGTTGCAACCGTCTATCAGAAACCACGACTCTCCAGCTCTGTGTTGGCCTCGTGTCACTATGCGAAATCCGTGCTGGACTGGGACAAGGCACAAGAGGTCAAATACGAGCTACAAACAGCCAATCCACTAGATTGTCCAGAACTTCACCTAATAGAGAAGTACTGGGCTCTAGTGAAGCGGAAACTTTTGGAAACTAAGAAGAAAGCAAATGGTACTGATGATATCAAAAGAAGATGGAGAATCGTCACGGCGGGCGTCTCTGAGGATACCGTACGGAACCTGATGGCGGGTGTACCACAGGAAGTTCGAGAATTTTACAGAAAGAATGATTAACATCTTAATCAACTGTTTCTAATGTAGACATAACTCTTTTATTGTGAAATAAACGGTTTTGTTGAATAATGTGTATTTTTTTGTGTGCTGTTATTATATCGGTGTCCGAAATTAAACGTGGACAGGCTTTAGCTAGTGAAAGTTGATTTTGGTATTGTACCAAACCGTCTTTTCAGTTTTTATTTAAATTTAAAAAGACTGGATTCTGTCCAAAATTCGGTGCAAAATAACAAAGCGTATGACAGTGTAATTTTTTTACATCTAAACTGCTCGAACATGAAATTTAAAACGCCCTGGTGAATATTGAAAAAATCGTTTGGTCTATTTAACTGTCAACGGGCATAGGCGGAGCTGGACAATCAGTCTGGAGGGGGCCTGCCCGAAGGATCGTTTTTAGGAATATTTAAAAGAGCGATGAAAATAGCGTAAGGACAGGTTATTTTTATTGATGAATGAGAACATGTTTAATCGAATAATTAGGTCTAAACACAGGGCAGACTGAGCAGTTATAACATGTTATAATAATATCTTGATGGCAAATTTCTTGTTGAAATTATTTGACAACCGGCACTATTTGCCTGGGTACTTCTCAGTCATGTTTTAAGTGTGTCTGATGACTGAGAAGCTCGCATCCAGCTGAGCTTATGGGAATGGAAATTAACACCTGGAGCAACCTATATAGATTGGTTGTAATATCAAGTTCCAATTCCGCTCGCAAGGTTTCCAAAGATATATTTAAGTTTTTTTTGCGCAAAAAAACTCGAACGACAGTTGCTTCGGCTTGCAGGTATTGTTGTTTTATATTTAGCATCTGAATAATGGTCTATAGACTCCTCCCCATTTGCCTCAAGCGTACCAAGCGCTTATTTGTCTTACTATCGTTTTTCTATGAAGCTGATGGAGATGCTAGCTCCCGAGCAGGAGAAAATAGCATGTGAATACCTAATTTTGATCTTGATAACTGGCCTTGGTATAAAAGTGCTCAGATTAAGAGGTATAATACCTAAGCAAAATACCTAAGAATCGCAAGCAAAATATCTCTCGAATACCAAAATTTGTTATTTCGGATACCTGGGAATACCTGAGAGGTACTATTTTGGTATTGTCTTACCTCAATTTCACATAACATTGTGGGAACAATTTTATGGTATTATCCTCAGGTATTTTACCCCTTAATCTTAGCTCATAAATACCAAAGCCAGTTATCAAGTTATTCGCTCCTGCTCGGGTTGAGGAAGAATACTAGCGTCGCTATCAATTGTTTCGGAACTATCAACGATAGATGAATGGAATCGAAATTCTTGGTGTTCCGAAAGAACAGTACAGAAGTACATTTGAAGTCAATATATTATCGGCCCTATGGTTTTCGTATGATAAGTGATATTTTCAAATTGAGCGTTTTGATATCAGCTATTAGCTTAAAATTGCACCTCGCCGAAAAGTTCGAAAATACCTGGGGTTTTGTTCATTTTGTTCATTTGTCCAGATTGTACGGAATTCTTAATCGTTACATAAAATTTAAATGCAAACACTTCTAAAGTTCGTAATTTTACTTCTCTTATTAAACTAACTGAATGTATCTTCAGTCAAAATAATACTGAATTAAAAAAAACAGTTATTTCAAATTAAAAGATTTGTTTTCAGTTTCCGAAATGTGGATATTTTTCAACCATTCGATGGAATTCGATTTAGGTTTCTTATTAAATAACTGTTTGAAAATTATGTGAGCAATTCTGTGAAAAATACAATGAAACATTTTAAGTTAACGTGCTAAATTTCAAAAGAGAGTTCAAAAAATTTGAGAGAGAATTTGGAGGATTATTTAATTAAAAACCTACTGAGAAGTTCACGGCAGTTCGAAAGAAACATCTATGGGTAATTTGAGGTTAAACTAAAGAATTTGATTGGCATTGATATGGAATACTAATCCATGGAATCCATGGGCATCCAAATTCCATGGGAAGTTTTCGAAATTTTTTGATGGTATAGCAAAAGAATGTAACAAAAACAGTATAGGCGAAAAAAACAAATGCATCTACCGGGTTGAACTGTGTTGGGTTTTTAAATTTCCAAGTACAGTCTTCAAAATGGCTTTATATTCGCCATGATAGAAGGTTCGGCAGAAATTTAGTTGTTAAATAATTTAAAATTGAATAGTTTTACAAGAATAAATTCTTCGGAAAAAATATTCATTCTTTTGGAATTTTTGTATTTCGTAAGAGAAAATTGATGTTTTCTAAGACTGTTTCAAAATTTGTAAACAGTTTAAAATTCAGGAAATTCAATTACTTCTGAGTTCCTGTCAAAATTTCAGCTCAATCCATCTTTCGAGTGCTGACATAGAGAATGTCAAATATGACAATTTTGTTTGAAAAACTGTAGATGTATCTAATATTTTCGTCACCAGTGTATACTCGGACCTATTCCAGCCCAAAATAGAACCTTTTGATTGAAAATCAACTTATTTAAAGAAATCTTAAGAATATATGTAAGACAACTGTTATAAGAAATGTGAAGGGAATTTTGATACAATTTCCAAAGAAATATTGAGGAGCGTTTTAAAAAAATAATCGGAACTATGTCTCTACTAAGTGAATGCAGATGGGAGCACACAGTTTTTACAAGCAGTATATTTCGGATATTTATCTTCGAATTGTATTCAAATGGTTCGATTCTTAGAAAATTAAAAATATTTTTATCGACGAGTCGACTGCATTGCGACATCAATATGATCAATTAATTAAAATATTTGTGGAAAAGAATAGATAAATAATAGTTTCAACAGTCGAGTTATTAGTACGAGACACTGAAGAAGTCTGCACATTGTAGACGAAATACGCGTATCTGTCGAAGATAAGCAAAGGTAGTTGGAATTAAATGGAGATTACTATTTTTTCTTCTAATTTATAGTGACTTTTAGCTTTTTTTTTTTTTCAATTTCGATACCATGAACTATTGGCATATAGGCCATATTTTCACCCGTTATTGATAAGGTATCGGATTACCAGAGGCCTCGTTAATATGAATTTATTTCAATAACAATAATCAGAATTAATCACCACCAAGTTTTTATTTATCACAAACGGTTTGAGCTTTCCGCAAAACTTGTCGGTCGCATATCCATTGTGTAGAATCTTACTTCGCTCTTCGCACACCGAAAGTGAGCAGAGGATTTCCCCACGAGCAACAGAAGACTGAAGAGAGAACCCTCATCACCCACATCCCCTTCGCAGAAAATCTCCCATACACCTAATAACGGATATAATTGTTTGCGATTTCTTCAGCAGTGTTTAGCTCGCCCGCTTCGTAGGCGCTTCGCGTTCACTCTTTAGGTCGTCCCCATCCGCCATCATGCACCCTTTCGATCCAAACACCCCTTCCTACAAACGGCGACGACGACGATCTGCTTTATGCCGCCCGCTCTGGAGTTGTGCTTTGCATGGCACACTGTGTTCGCTGCTCCATTCACCGCCACCCAACTCTGCACACGGAACGGCATTCGGCCAAATGATGATGATGATGATGATGATATTGATGATGGGGCCGCCCGGCAAACGATACGACCAACAAAACGCTTCACCATATCTGACTGCCGGATTGGAGCGAGCGGCTTGCTGGCTGGCCTTCCTTGCGTTCACTCTCTATGCTTGATTCTTCCACATCTCGCTGCCATGCCGTCGTCCGTCGCACTCGCACTTCAAGCAGTTATTGCACATTGTGTGTGTGTATAGTCCCAGCTATGGGTTTAGCTGCTTCGACTACTATTCGCTGATGACGGAGGATGGATTCGTTGAACTCACTTACTGGACGAGGGACGACCGCGGAACTGGCGAGGGATAGGAAGCGATGGAGAATTCATATGAATGTGCCGTTTCGTCGTTCGTTCGCGTGGGGATCTTTATGACCTGGAAAAGAAGACATCCTCTCCAGCCGAGAACGGGGTGAACCGGTGGGTGAGAGAGAGACAGAGGAAGTGCAGTTCAGGAAGATGCAACTTGCACCGACGACGACGACGACGACGATTTGCCTGTTGGTGACAGAGTGAAGCTGATAGTTTTATATCATCCCCATTGTGACAGGGCAAGGACACTTCAGTTCAGTTCAATGAAATACGGGTGGATCGAGGACTGCTCTCACGGGGAGGGAAAACACGCAATACATCGTTCGACGCAATACCGTCGTTCCGGTTCCAATAGCACTCGGCCTAAACTATTTAATTTCCCTGAGCCTTCGAACCATTTCGTGGACTGATTCTGTTCTTAAAAATAAATCGAACCCGAACTTTCCACCCAAAGCCAAAAGGGCGATAAATCTCAAGTTTATTAAAATCATAAAATAAATCGCAATCACTTTATCACCCTTTCCCCTTCATCCCACCCATCCCACTCTCTGTCATTTTTCCACGCTCTTTCGGCTGCCAGCAAAAACTTTGTGGCCATTCTCGTGTTACTCCGCCCTGCGATACGGTTTCTTTCATCCATCCATACACATGCATAGATAGCAACATAAGCTTGTACACCACAAAATGATTAGCATCACGGATCTCGGCGGCACAATCCTCACCACAACAGCAGCGACCGTTCCGAAACGTGAAAACTCTCCGTTTTACAATTATTATTTTTTCTTTTCATTTTCATTTTTCGTTTATGTGGTTCACATTTTTTTTTTCTTCCTCCTCTTGAATCAACAACCAAAGGCGACGCGAACCGAAATTCAACATCCATATAATATGCTTGCTTGCCTTTGTTGCCCACCGTACACAATCTCCCTCCGATCAAAATATAGCCAAAGTGAGTGCATGGCAGAGCGACCGACTAAGAGCAAAAAATAATAAAATAACGATAATAAACAATGAAAACTACCGATCGGATTGATTCGAGGACGGCTGGGACTCAGCGCGAGAGAATCGGTGAGTGCCACACTCGCGCAATCACTCACTCACTCACTCACTCACTCACTCACTCACTCTCGCTGCTCTCGTTTTTAAGACAAAGCATGCTGACACGGAACGACGGACAAGGACGAGCGAGCGGACGGACGGACGGACGGACGGGGCCAAGTCGCTCAAGGTAGGTTCCACCAATCATCAACTACTTATACCAGACACATGTTACAAAACACACAGGTTCATATTGTGTGTTTTATTTTATTGTACGCTTTACCCTGGGGCCAATCGGCGACGAAGAATAAAAAGGCGAAAACACACGACACGGACGGCAGCAGCAGCGGTACACTGGAATTACCCAGCTGTGTTAAAGGGAAAACGTTAAACGTGTAATGTTTTTTTTTCTTCTTTCTTTCTTTACCTACTCTGAGAGCAATAGAAGAAAACGAAGCAGATTATACGTACATTTGCCTACGGTTGACGCAGGGGAGAATATGAGTGATGATTCTTGAAAATCTGCTGCCAAAGATATGATAAGTGGACGGAACTAACGGGCGTTTAAAGATTGGTGAGATTTTGCCAGATTGTTTTTGGAGTGTGGTGGTCTCCTAAGCGGAAGTAATCATCGATACATTTTCTGTTGGGTAATGCAACTGTGAAGTGATTAGGGCCTGTTCATTACCACCTCCCTCCTCCTCCCTCATAGACTTTTCTCCATACATTTTGACGTAGGACTGCGTTTTTGTTTTCAATACTGGGGTACAATTTAAAAAAAAATCGCAATACGACCGTCACGAAAAGTAGTCAGTTTTTGAGCGTTAATATCTCAATCATTTCTCAAAACAAAAATTCAACATTTTTGCACCAAGCAATCGGAAATATTTGTACGCAACAACTTCAATAGAGAACAATGTTGATTTCTTTTCACATACTATTGAAAAATTCATAAATGATAAACCTTTTCTTAAAAAGTATATTAATCAGGACTAAGGGATCATATATGACCACCAAAAGGAAAATGGCAGCATAAAATCACAGACTCAGTAAAGTGTAACTGTCTTGGGCAAATTTGTTCTACGTCAATTCTTCTATCTGAGAAAAATACAAATGACCTAGAACATCCTGAATATGAAGAAGTTCAGGAAGAAACATTAAATGCCTACGTATTATCACATTTTTGGTAATAAACGTTTAATATATATGTATCTTTCTGGGATGTTCCAGGTTATCCAAAATGCACTTGTGTTCAGAACATCAGATCTACAGGTGTAACAGTAGCTTTTTGGGCAATATAAGATAATGATATGTGTTCAAACTTATTGAATGAACCTTATGGACGGTCAACAGTCATTATTTGATAATATTGTGCTGTTCTAGGTCATCAGAACTGTCCTTGGGTTCAGAACTTAAGATCTACAGTAGTAACTATAACTTTCTGGGCTTTACAAAGTAACGCTACGTATTCAACAATATTCAATGAATATGCTAGAACATGAACAAACAATACAAGATAAACTGGGATGATCGAGGTCATCCAAACTGTCCTTGAGTTCAGAACATGAGATCTACAGTTGTAACAGAAGCTTTTTGGGCTGATTATATGTATAAAAAAGCTTAGCTGGGCTGATTATAAACAAATTCAATGAATGTTTTGAAAGGCCAACATTCAATATTTTATAACTTTCTAATCCTTTGTGTTATCCAAACTGTCCTGACGATCAGAACTTATCATTAACAGTTGTAACTGTATTTTTTCTGCAACACAAAGTTACAATACATATTCAAACATAATCAATTAACATTCTTAAAGGTCACAAACATTATAAAGCAATATGACATGCCATGGATCAATCATCAAAACTATCCTTGAGATCAGAACATAGGACCTACAGCTGCCACAAAAGCTTTCTGGGCTATGCAAAACTATGCTGAGTATTAAAACATATTTATTGAATAACTGGAAAGACCAGAAATGAGAAGAAAAAATAGTATTTTTCATTTAATTCCAACTACCTTTGCTTATCCTGACAGATACGCGTATTTCGTCTACAAAGTGCAGACTTCTTCAGTGTCCTGTACTAATAACTCGACTAGTCGACTAGGAGACTAAACAGCTCTAACTCTCTAGGATTGAAAGACCAACAAACAGTATGAGATGATCTTCTAGGTTATCCAAACTATCAATATGTATTAAACCAATTTCGGTGAGTCTTCTAGAAAGTAAACAGATATACACGGATAGGCAAAATAAAGTGCCCACCTCTTCGTTTTTTCAATTTCTCTCATTTACTTGGTTCAAATTAAAGTAAACACAGTGTATTTTTTTTCTTATTTTATTTTTTATATTCTTTTTAAGTTTCACTTATGGAATACTGAAAAAAAAGGAGTTTTACTTAAAGAAAAAAAAATAAACCGAAAATCCGAAAATTGGTCGTTCGTGATGTGCAAAACGGTGAATCGCACCGGGCTGTCGCTAAGAAGTACAGTATCAGTAAGGCAGTGGTTGGCAAAATTCTTCTGAAGCTTAAAACGTTTCGATCAGTGGTGGATCGCCCTGGCAGAGGCAGGAAGCGGAAAACGGATGCGAGAACGGACACCAAGATCATGTGCAAAGTCAAGAAGAACCCGAAGGTAACTGTCCGCGAAATCCAGGAAACCCTTCAGTTATCAGTTTCCGGTCGAACTGTTCGTCGCCGTCTCGTAGCACAGGGGTTGAATAGCAAACTTGCCCGGAAGCGCCCATTTATCAGCAAGGCAAACAAAGCCAAACGGCTTAAGTTTGCTAAGGAGCATGCTGATAAGCCCCTAGAGTTCTGGAAAACGGACGGACCTCTGGACGGACGAATCAAAATTCGAGCTGTTTAACCTAAAGCGGCGGGTTTGTGTTTGGTGCAGATCGGGAGAGGAGCTTCAGGAGCGCCACATCCAAGGCACGATGAAGCATGGAGGAGGAAATGTGATGGTCTGGGGGTGTTTTTCGTGGGGTGGAGATGGAAGCATTGTGAAAATCGACGGGATAATGACGGCAGATTCTTACATCAACATCCTGCGAGAAAATCTGGAGGTTTCGCTGATCCAGACGGGCCTTGAAGAGAAGTTTGTATTCCAGCAGGACAAGAACCCGAAGCATACTGCCAAGAAGACCAAGACTTTCTTCCGGTCTTGTCGGATCAAACCGCTTGAATGGCCTCCACAAAGCCCGGACCTCAATCCCATCGAGAATTTGTGGGCGATTCTCGATGAAAGGGTTGACAAAACTGGTGTTACCAATAAAAATAACTATTTTGAAACCCTGGAGCGTGCCTGGGAAGAGCTAGATCCACAGCACCTAAAGAACCTGGTCGAGAGTATTTCGAAGCGCCTGCAGGAGGTCCTGAAGGCCAAAGGAGGACACATCAATTATTGAAATGCTTTTATTTTACTTTAATTTATGTTTTCTGTAGCCTAAATGAAGTGGGCACTTTATTTTGTCACTGTTTTTTTTTTCAACACAAATTGATTTTTTTTCTTTAAGTAAAACTCCTTTTCTTTTGCAGTATTCCATAAGTGAAACTTAAAAAGAATATAAAAAATAAGATAATAAAAAAAATACAGTGTGTTTACTTTAATTTGAACAAAGTAAATGAGAGAAATTGAAAAAACGATGAGGTGGGCACTTTATTTTGCCTATCAGTGTAATGAGATATCTTGGGATGTTCTAGATCACCAAAACTGCCCATGTGTTCATAAGTTAAGATCAAAATATGAAAGGTTATCATATGCATTCAAACACATTCAGTAAATCTTCTGTTAAGTCACCAGTAATTATCAGATTATCTTGGGATGATAATAAAAACTGACTTGAGTTCAGAACTTAAGATATACAGTAGTTACCGTAGCCTCTTGGGCTATACAAAACTTCGATAACTATTCACTTACATTCAATGAATATTCTGAAATGTCCACAGACATCATAGGATAATCTTGTTAGGGAAGGTCCATTAATTATGTCATGCAGTTAGGGGGGAGGTGGGGTTTGGGAAAACGTGACGATCCATACCTTAAAAATTGAAGGTCCATACAAAAAACGTGACAAGGAGGGGGGGGGGGTAATAAAAAATCACGTTTAGCGTGACATCATTAATGAACAATCCCTTAGTTATAGGTCATTCTAAACATAGGATCTACATTTGTAACAGTCGCTTTATGGGCTATACAAAGTTAAGTTAGTTTGCATGGCATGAACATCCATTTTACATGAATGATCTAGATTTACATCAAGATTAGCTTATAATATGTGTTGGGATTCCATTGCATTCATGGAATATGTTTGGATATATATCATAACATTGTAATGCGGATGTATCTACTGTTACAACTGTAGATCTTAAGCTCTAAACTCCAGGACAGTTTGGATGGCCTAGCATATCTCAAAAAATATATCCAACTTTTTTCAATGATTTCTATGTTATTGAGTGCAAATTTAAACAGAACACTGCTTGTAATATAACGCTTGGAAAATTTTAGACCTGAAAGCGTTGATTAAAAGAATATTGCATTGTACAATCTAAATGGTTTACATTTAGTTGCGTAGTCCAAACAACTCAATATACGTCAGACAAGTAATTCAATTGTAAACGTAAGGTGTTGCCCAGTTAGAATTGGAACATGGGCAATTGCGCATGTTTCGGATATACAGTAACATAATAGTATTCTGTTTCAACTAAAAAGTTCGACTTCATGTGAACTTTAGAGGGGAAATACAAAAAAAAAAAACATCTTGATTTCGAAGAAATTTGCTGACTTTTCCTGGAGTACGTTTCATCAACCAGCGCACATTATTCTCATTCATCGTTTTGGCAATCTTATTCCACTTGGATCTCAATTCATTGATGCTTTTAACGACCCTGCCATTCACCTTCAGCTTTCTCTTCATGATAGTCCAAAATCTCTCTACCGGTCTTAGCTGGGTACAGTTTGGTGGGTTGAGTTCTTTCAGTATAAAATGAATTCCGTTGGTTTCATGGCATTGTAGCATTGTTTTACTGTAATGGCAGCTTGTAAGATCTAGCCAAAACATGACAGGTTCATTGTGGGATCTGATGAATGGCAATAATCGCTTTTGGGGACATTCCGTTCTGTACAGCTCTGAATTAAATGTCTTATCAGTGATGAAAACCTTGGCCTTCCTACCGCAGCTACAGATGCCTTGCCAAATCTTGTATTTACGTGCAAATTTATTTGCAAATACAAACTTGAATTTGGCAGGAACATCTCGCCGGGTCTAGGAGCATAATTTTTGTTCCGGTAGCTGTTAGAAATTGGTCTTTACATAGGTTTCATCATCCATGAGGAGACAGCCATTGCATTTTGTCAACACCTGATCATACAATTTTTTTGGCACATTGTTCTGCTTTTGACCCCTATTTGGTTGTCTACAGGCACGGTATGACTTGAAGCCTTCCCGGAGACTATTCCGTTGCAAGGTACTGCGTGTGGCGCGAAACTTTTTGGCCAAATCGCGGTCTGAGATGTTGGGGTTTGTCTTAATGTTCTTGATGACTTTGTTCCGCAATTGACTGTTGACAGTACGCCTGCTTTGAGGCTTGCAATATCCGTCGTCAAATTTTCTCTGTACTTTCCAAAACACGCCACACGGTATTTCAGGGAAAAAACCTAACACTTTAGCAAGTTTTGGCCCAGACTACTTCCTCTTTCTTTCTTCTTCCATTTTGTATTTCTCTGAAACACGTTCGAACTGCACCGCGAAAAAAAACTTCTGATGTTGTTATTGTTAAAGGGAACACATAAGATGTCATAGTTTACAAATCCGGCAACTAGGTAAGAATCAAAAATGTTTGTTCCAATACTAAATGGGCCACTCTAGGAAAACTGTATCGCGGACTGTCCGGAAACGTTCGGTTGGCACATCATCGATTGAAATCTGTTACCGATCAATCTTGACGCGAAGCGTTGACAGCAAAACGCGTCGAGCTAAAGTTTGAGGATGTCAAGGTTGCCAGCTTGCCGTTATCTACTCTGACACTACGTTTAAAGGGTGGAACGGTAAAAAAAGGTCTAACATGAATAAGTGCACACTGATTAGTTTGTTATGAAAAAGATCAAATGAAAATTTCTTTCTTTTTGAAGTTCATTGTCTACAAAACACAGGAAAATTATTTGATTAGGCTTCCGATTTTCCAAATGCCCGGCAGTTTGTTTCACACCTTTTAAATATTCTACGGAACCAAATTGCACCACTTTCAAATGGCTGTAACTTTTTACTCGTTGTGTATTTTCTATTGGAATTTTGGGGTGGAGTTCAATGTTCAATGTGTATTTGTTTACGTTGTGTAAGTTTTACTAGTAGATGTACAATCATTGCGAAAATCCAAAATCTTTGCCATCGTGCCATCAGCGGGAAGCTGGGAATGGTACATTCTACGGTGTCTCGTGTTTTAAATCGGTACCACGAACGTTTGACCATAGATCGGAAAGAAAAAAGTGGCAAAAATCGATCTCCGTATAGTGTTAAGGATCACAAGCGGGTAGTTTAAGCTTTCAAGAGGAATCCCAACAGTTCAGCTCGAGATGTGGCGAAGAAACTGAATCCAACCAAAACTCTCGTGCTAGATTCGAAAAAAAGTCCAAAAGGCGCCTAATCGCGATGAACAGCAGAATACGGTAGGTAAAACACGTACACGTAAGCTCTATACCCAGATGTTGAAGAATCCACATTCCCTCGTTAGGGATGATGAGACGTATGCAAAAGCAGACTTCCTGCAGCTTCCGGTGCTCCATTTTTTCACTGCTCCTTATAAATTCGATATCCCTGAGGACGTTAGAAAGCAGAAGATGTCAAAGTTTTCACAAAAAATATATGATTTGGCAAGCAATTCGCTCGTGTGGAAAGCGGAGCACCCCATTCGTGACAACTGGAACGGTCAATGGGCAGGTGTTCCTTAAGGAATGCCTCCAAAAGCATCTATTTCCTCTTCTGAGGTCACACGATGGTTCTACGATTTTCTGGCTGGATTTAGCCTCGTGCCATTACTCGAAAGAGTTTTTGGAGTGGTGCAAGGCTAAGGAGGTCAATTTCGTGCCGAAGCATCTCAGCCCCACGAACGCACCGGAATTGCGGCCAATTGAAAAGTAGGTACTGGGCCATCATGAAACAGGCTTTTCGGAAGCATCCTAAGGAAGTGAAATAGGAGGAATATATGAAGAAAAATGGGTTGCCACGCAAAAAAAACTTGGTCCAAATGTTTTACAGGACCTTATGAGTAGTGTAAAGAAGAAGGTTCGTGAATGTGGATATGGAATTAAAATTGAATAATACAAACTTGGGAAAATATTTATGACATGTTTTATTTTACTCCCTGGAAGTTTGAAGATGATTGGTTGAACGGGCGAATTTTGCCGAATATTTGTGTGTGTCGCAATTTGATTCAGTACACCCTATATGTTTCATCGTCCATTAAGACGCAATAAAACTTGATCAACAAACTCGCGTACAACTTACGCGATCTTCCTCCGACTGTTGTGTGTCGCTTATCATCTCGATTTGGTGTCACTGTTAAAGGGCGATACGGTCAAAATTTGGTCAATATCAACTTGACGTATTTCTTTCAATTTTGCATTTAAAAAACCTGAACACCCCTCATTTTGAAGGTGTGTGTGTGTAGGATGTTGCTCCTATTTTGATTTTGGAATTCACTCCTCAGTTGTCAAAATGCCGTCCAAGCAAGAAGAGCAGCGTATCAAAATTTTGCTCGCGCATCGCGAAAATCCGAGCTACTCGCACGCAAAGTTGGCAAAATCGCTAAAAGTTGCCATATCAACCGTTACAAATGTAATTAAAGTGTTTGGGGAACGTTTGTCGACAGCCAGGAAGTCTGGATCGGCGGGTAATCGAAAACCGGAAGCCGCTGAGACGACAAAGAGAGTTGCCGGTAGTTTCAAGCGAAACCCTAACCTATCTCTCCGAGATGCCGCAAATAAGCTGGGTGTATCGTCTACAACCGTGCATCAAGCCAAAAAACGAGCCGGACTATTGACTTACAAGAAGGTAGTGACTCCAAATCGCGATGATAAACAAAATACGACGGCCAAAGCGCGATCCCGGAGGCTGTACACGACGATGCTGACGAAGTTTGACTGCGTGGTAATCGACGACGAAACCTACGTCAAAGCCGACTACAAGTAGCTTCCGGGACAGCAGTTTTATACGGCAATTCGGATTTGGAAAAGCGGAAGACTAACTGAATATTTTTCCTGAATTTTATACTAATTGAACTTGAAAAAGAAATTTAATTTGATTTTTTAAATAAACGATTTCACCGATTTACACGCGTTTTCCCTTGACCAAATTTTGACCGTATCACCCTTTACCGTATATGTTGACAGTCCGCCTCTTTTTTTTGCTCTTTGCAGTGTTGTGTGGACTTCCTCAATTTGTTACCGATATCTCTGATGGAAAGGTTGGGATTGCGTTGGAAAATGCTGGCCACTATTCTTCCGATCACTGCGATTTCCTGATTTTGGTTTCGCTTGATCTATTGAACACATTCCACACGGTTGATTTGGCAATATTAAGTTGGGAATAGTTTGGATTTTGCTTATGCCCTTGCAAAATTTTTATACGCTGATGTACTTGCTTCTACCCCATTTTGCCAACTGATTAGAAAATGGTAAAATAAAATAGAGTCAACATTTCGTACGCATATACCTACGAAATGAGGGGTGTTCAAGTTTTCTAAATGCACCTTTGCAAAACTTCGTCATATTTGAGTCGATCAAGTTTTGACCGTTCCACCCTCAAAGCCATCGCTTATAACTCAATTTTCTGCTGTTTCTGCAGTACTGTTAGGAAATTTCCATGAATTTAGATCGCATCTGTGGTAATCGCAGTGTGGTTCAAATCCTTGTTGTGCGGTTTATTGAAAGTTTTTAATCTAAGGTAAATGTTTAATTTTATCCCACAGATATTCGTTCGTATTGTTCTTTGGTATGTTGTTCAAGTTGTCCAGAAATTGTCCGTACAAGTAGAGCTTATTGAGCTCGATTAGACATTGTTAAAGTCCATTGTCTGCATACTCCGATTCGCTGTTGCTTTCCCGAAGCGCCATCAGCAAATGGTTTTTCATCAAACATGCGTTGGATTGACAAAATCACTCTATTCATCCTGGACGGTAAATGTAGGTTTTTTGTGGTTTTGTGAAACTTGCAGAGTGAACTTTGACCATGCTGTGTACGATCGCAAGCGGACAATAATGAAAGCATTACGTGAGTTATTGATTCGTACTGATTCAACGAACACTCGGCTTGATTATTATGGAGATAATCTTCGAAAAATCAACAAAACGCTTTACGGAACTCAACAGTCAAAACCACCGAATCAGTCTAAACACACACAGAAAAAAATAATTAATTTTAACAAGCTCGTAAAATTTCCTCTCGTTTAATTTCAACCCAAACGAGGCGTAATCAACGAAGTTGTATGCAATCTGCCATACACCATACCACAATGTTTCAAATCTGTCATACAACAGGCTAGATGCAGGCGTTATCTGACCTCAATTTACATGAAATATCCCATTTATTTCTGCCAAATTTAGCATTCCCTTTATGTGCATTAGAAAACGCATAAAATTCAATGTTTCTTTTTATCTGTGCATCTCACAGAATATTGATCAGCTCACCCTTGACGACAGTGCTGATGATCCGATAAACCGGTCAAGATCAGGCGAAGAGACATCCTTTTTTGAGGTGCTTGACGAAATTAACGGCTCTATTGCACATATCCCGGAGAAAATTACCGTAGGCTCTTACAAACGTGTGCAAATAGTTTCCAGTCAGCCATCGTCAAACCCAGTAAGAGATGCAACTCGAATCAACGCTTCCACTCCAGCTGCTTCTGCACATCAGTCGAATCGCCCTACCGCCACAGTCGACAAACCAACAGTTGCTCAACCCGAAGGCAATGAAATTGGCGAAACTCACGCCGACCACCATGCCGCTCTCAATGTTCCAAATTTAAAAGTTGCAAACAGTAGAAAAAAAGTTGCTACAGATATAGAATCTTTCTATGTGACTCCATTTGATCCTGATCAGGATATGGACGACGTCAAACGGCATGTCATTGATATTTGCAATGTAGATTCATCTCTAGTGCAGGTGACTAAGCTAGTTCCCCGCGGAAAAAAAAAACATATAGGATCTATCGTTTGTCTCATTCAAACTGACAGTGACTCCAACGTTGTCGGTGATTCTTGGTACTGGCCTGAAAGTGTCACGGTTCGCATATTCGAACAGAATAAAAAAACGGATTCGTTGCACGTCTTCCGAACCATTAGCAGACAATACCGCTTCATTAATTCAACCAACGCTACTCATCCCAGGACGCATCGTATATGGCATTTCGGAAGCCCCATACCCACCTGACACAGTCTTCCCGAGCCCTCTAGAAATGCAACAAGTCGTCCTGGCCCTGTGTTCCGTGCTGGAGACGGGAACTTCCAAATTGCCCTTCTTGGCAAATATCGCGCTACGCACCAATCAATATCGACGATCCCAGGACGCACATCATATGGCTTTTTGGAAGCTCCTTAGCCCCCCGACACAGTCGAGATAATGCAGCCAGCGTTCTTCCGTCGTCCTGACCCTGTGTTCGGGCCGGGCAAAAGAGTCTTCCAGCTTGCCCTACCAGGTAACTAAAACTCGATGACGAACATTGCATCCTCTGAAAACATTTCAACTCTCAGCCGTACGACATCACGGACGCAGTTTTGTACATCGCACAGCTCATCTATCATCGTTTTACCACACCCGGAAGGCACCTCTTCTAGCACATTGGAACTCCTGAGCTCCCCATCACAGTCGAGTCCATCCAGCCTGCGCTCGATAAATCTTCCGATCAGAATAGTCTATTTCGGCTGCCATCTCGAGGTGGTGGAGTGTTGATAGCTGTGTCTACTAACCTGAATTGTTCTTTGGATCCTACGCCAGTCGATGTTTCACTAGAGCAGCTCTGGGTAAAGATAAAATTACCCCACTGTTCAGTGAGTATAGGGGTTCTGTATCTGCCACCTGACCGCAAGACCGACATGAATTGCATAACCAACCACATCGACTCTGTTGAAGCTGTATCTTCACATTTCGGAATCCGCGATCTTTAATCAGTCGGGCTTACAGGGTGCGGCAGAAAATAATGAGAAAATGTTCAAACTTGTGTATTGGGTTAATTCGTGTTGCTAGTGACTAATTTCTGTCGAAAGTGTGTTTGTTTATGTTTACTTTCTAGTGTTGCATCCAAACATTCTATTTGTTTTATTGCAAATTCGTCAAAATGTTCGCGAAAGAAGTGATCACCAGTTTGTTGCTCGCCCAGAAGAAGCCGAAAGAGATTGCCAAGGTGGTAGGGTGCCATTTGGCAACAATTTACCGCATAAAAAAGTCCCTGCAGGATGGTCCTCGGTAGCGGAAGCCGGGAAGCGGACGTCCGAACGAGATCAAATCGGTCCATGCAAAAATTGCTCGCAACCCGGTGCGTTCCATAAGAAAACTTGCAAAGGAAGCCAATATTTCGGAGAAATCCATGCGGAGAATCATCAAAGAAGACCTGGATGCATCCAGAGCCAGAGTGAAACGCCACTTGATTACGGACCCGGTCAAGAAACTACCAGTGACTCGTTCCAAGAGATTGCTTTCCTTGTTGAAGAAGGAAAAAATGATAATCCTGTTCTCCGACGAAAAGCTTTTCAGCATCGATGCTGTGGCCAACAGCCGCACGGACTGGTTCATTTCACCGCAGAAAATGGAGAACGTTCCGGAAAAAGTGAAATTCAAACTTTAAACCAAACATTCGGCTGGTGTCATGATGTTTGGCTTGGTGGCGTCCAACGGATTGAAAATGCCGCCTTGTTTTCATTGATGCTGGAGTTAAAATCAATACCGAAGTGTATATCGGTATTTTAAGAGACCAAGTGCTTCCCTGGGTAGAGGCCAACTTCTCCGAGGACCAAAACGTTGTCCTACGGCAGGATGGAGCGCCGTGTCACACGTCCAATCGAACCCAACAATGGTTGAACGATAACATGATGTTTTGGCCGAAGGATTTGTGGACCCCTAGCAGTCCAGATCTTAATCCGTTGGATCAATCGATTTGGGAATATTTTGAAGCACGAGCCTGCAAAACAGCACACCCTAGTGTGAAAACCCTGAAGTCAACCTTAACACGCACATGGCATCAATGTCGGAGAAATACGTCCGAAAGGCATGCTCATTGAAAAGATTTGTTTAAAGATAACTGCACTCGAAAATGTTGATATTATTGCTTTAATTAGTTGAAAATGGGATTTGAAAGCAATAGACAAAAAAATCGCATTATTTTCTGCCGCACCCTGTAGTTTGAAGGACTGAGGGCAATGACCATCCCGAAATAAATGTTTTGCAATCATACATCTCTGCGCCATGTGCAGTATTACTTGATGATACGACGCTTGAAAGATGCATGATGTCAGGTGTTGTAGAACCTTTACACTGATAGGCAAAATAAAGTGCCCACCTCTTCGTTTTTTCAATTTCTCTCATTTACTTGGTTCAAATTAAAGTAAACACAGTGTAGTTTTTTTTCTTATTATATTTTTTTATATTCTTTTTAAGTTTCACTTATGGAATACTGAAAAAAAGGAGTTTTACTTAAAGAAAAAAAAATCAATTTGTGTTGAAAAAAAAAACAGTGACAAAATAAAGTGCCCACATCAACAATCGATATGTTTTCGATAAGTTTCCATTGGAAGACCCCTCGATTGTTTATGTTTTGATATTTTGACATGTTTTGAAGCAAACGGCTCAACCTGGTGCATTTGTATACGTGATCGCATTTGATTCAATTGAAAAAAATGGAGAACGCAGTGCTTTCGAAAGCAATTCCCTTGTGTATCCAAAAATTGGTCGTTCGTGATGTGCAAAACGGTGAATCGCACCGGGCTGTCGCTAAGAAGTACAGTATCAATAAGGCAGTGGTTGGCAAAATTCTTCTGAAGCTTAAAACGTTTGGATCAGTGGTGGATCGCCCTGGCAGAGGCAGGAAGCGGAAAACGGATGCGAGAACGGACACCAAGATCATGCGCGAAGTCAAAAAGAACCCGAGGGTAACTGTCCGCGAGATCCAGGAAACCCTTCAGTTATCAGTTTTCGGTCGAACTGTTCGTCGCCGTCTCGTAGCACAGGGGTTGAATAGCAAACTTGCCCGGAAGCGCCCATTTATCAGCAAGGCAAACTAAGCCAAACGGCTTAAGTTTGCTAAGGACCATGCTGATAAGCCCCTAGAGTTCTGGAAAACGGTTCTCTGGACGGACGAATCAAAATTCGAGCTGTTTAACCGAAAGCGGCGGGTTCGTGTTTGGTGCAGAGGAGAGAAGCTTCAGGAGCGCCACATCCAAGGCACGATGAAGCATGGAGGAGGAAATGTGATGGTCTGGGGGTGTTTTTCGTGGGGTGGAGTGGGAAGCATTGTGAAAATCGACGGGATAATGACGGCAGATTCTTACATCAACATCCTGCGAGAAAATCTGGAGGTTTCGCTGATCCAGACGGGCCTTGAAGAGAAGTTCGGGTTCCAGCAGAACAACAGCAAATAACTATTTTGAAACCCTGGAGCGCGCCTGGGAAGAACTAGATCCACAGCACCTAAAGAACCTAGTCGACAGCATGTCGAAGCGCCTGCAGGAGGTCCTGAAGCCCATAGGAGGACACATCAATTATTGAAATGCTTTTATTTTACTTTAATTTATGTTTTCTGTAGCCTAAATGAAGTGGGCACTTTATTTTGTCACTGTTTTTTTTTTCAACACTAATTGATTTTTTTTTCTTTAAGTAAAACTCCTTTTCTTTTGCAGTATTCCATAAGTGAAACTTAAAAATAATATAAAAAATACGATAATAAAAAAAATACAGTGTGTTTACTTTAATTTGAACCAATTAAATAAGAAAAATTGAAAAAAAAAAAAACGATGAGGTGGGCACTTTATTTTGCCCATCAGTGTATCTACACTGAAAGTTAATTTTATTTTATATTACAAAATCGAAGCTAATACTCACAAATCCGTTCGTTGTTTTCTGCAACGAAACTGATTTGTTCTTTTTATGAAGAAACATTCGTAATTAATGGCACACGCGCAACTGTCAAAAGCACGAAGCTTTTGTTGACACAAAAAGTACATTCGTACATTGTACGAATGCAATACAAAGAGCTACGAATGTTTGGTCACAAATTAAAAAGAAACGACTCTCTGGTGGTTGCATGAAGGACTGACAGATCTACTTTATCGACTCAAAATGTAATTGACAAAAAAGCGCAACCACGCAGAGTTGTTAATTTTAATGTTTCTGACATGGGGTTCGAACCTGAATGATTGGAAAGTGCTGATTCTGAATCCGTGGTTGATCTTACTAGGCCAGTGCAGTGCTTTAGTTTTTATTTTGGGTTAGATAAATTATTATCGCCCATACCAGCAGAAACACCACCAAGCATGAGTACGGTTTAAAAGAGAAACAGCGATTGGCTGGTCATCACGAAATTCATTTCGTGCATTTTACAAAAATGTGTAATGATAGCATTTCACCAGATAAAAAGCATTATGAATGTTTTTTACAGTGTACGAGGCATTTGTTCTATGTACAAAATACATGTTTACGAAACGCGTGAAAGCTACTTAACGAAAATAAATTTTCAGTGTATAATCGATTACGACCCTTTGCAGTAGAAATTGATGTTTCAAAGACAATAGAGCTCGTTAATGTTGACGATGAAGCGAGCTACGATTTTCATAAAGCAGATTTCATAAACATTTTGAGAGACACAGATTCGTCGGAAATCCTCGCACAGCTAAACATCCACGCACCAGAACGAATCATTCGCGAACGAGGTTTTCTGCATCTGGAGTCCCCTCATGCTATGTATGGTCGGAATGATTCAATACGCTTCAAATCAGCTAGCTTCAACCAATCGTACATGCTTTTTGATTTCAACGCTTCTACTGCTACATTCAAGCGTAAGATTTCGGAAGGCGCTGAGAAGAAATTAGAAGAAATTATAAATGTTTAATTTTAATCTATGTTCCTACTATGTGTTCTGTTGAGGTTTGTAGTTGCAGTTTATAATTTAGAAAAGATATGGGTTTTTTTCGCCTCCATGATACGGTATGTGCATGCGGCCGAATCATTCAGGCTTTTCCCCATCAAAACTTCATTAAGACTGCTAGATGAAAAAAGTGAAACAAATAAACAAATAAACAAATGAATAATATTTGTTAATAAGGGATAAAATAAGTTGTTACCTATCGAACGTAATATTTCATACTGATCAACACATTAAAATACAAAGTATTCGAAAATTCCAACCTGGAGAAATACATAATGCGCCAAATAACAAAAAATCAAATCTATGTTTACGCCATCCATTTGACGCCGTATGCCTTAACCGACGAAGCAAACAAACGTCATCCTCCATCGCCGTTTTCCGTCGCCAAGACAACCCCATCCCCTCCTCCCTAGTGATGGATGAATCACTTTTAAATTTTTTCGATTGCCCTATCAGTTAATGTATTCTGGCGCTCAGAACCAGAACGTCGTCGGTCTTCTCGCGGGTGTTGTGTTACGTCACATCGCATCGCTCCTCAAAGTTCTGCTTGTCCATAGCAAACACTGTATGAGTCCGTCCATCGGCCGCCGCCGGGCCGCGCCGGAGTGATCATGGTAGCAGGTTTCATAACACCAATCAGCGATCTGCCTTGCTCGCACACTTGTTGTTGTTGATGTTGGTGTTGGAGCATAAATCGGTAGGCCAAAAGAAACTGGAAAAAGTCGAGCACTCAATCAACAGACGAGACTTGGAAATTATTTGTCTGAACCTGAAGCAAATTATGCCTGACAGAGAAACAGATAGACGAATGGACCGACCGACTGCCACTTGGGTCGTCTTATCTGCCGGCTTATCGCCGTTAAACATCGCCGTGCATAGAGCGGAAGATAATCTCGCCTTCCCGGCTTCTTCCAGTTTTTGGTTCGATGAGGGGCTGTTGGGTTTAAATGTCTCAATTTAAGAAAACAACAACATAAAAAGACGTTCCAAGACGGGAACAATCCGCCGCTAATTGAAACACACTTATACTGAAACATATGTCAGGAGCGGAAAATCCGATAATGTGTTGAAACGACCGTCACTGGGAGTGGGATTGGCCGTGTGTTTGTAATGAATGACATTATTAGATCGTATCTCTTCTTTGGTTCGTGCATTTCTCATCGTTTGTCTTCTCGCTGCTCGCGTTGGGATTGCATCTGACTGTGCATCCGTGGCCTGTCGTTCTCACTTATAAATATTTGCAATCTAATCTAAATAAAAACAAGCAACAATCGGATCGCTCCGTTCCAATTGCTCAAGTCACACGGCAAAAGTGGGAAAGTGTTTGCGCTGACGACAAATTGAATAGAATTTCTGTGTGTTTAACCTGCATTAACCTGGTCCATCCAATATATATTAATATATTCTATCGAAGAAGTCCCATTTGGAATTCAAACCCATTCTTCCAAAACACTCCGTTCGCGTTCAAAAACCCACTAACGGATTTGAAACTATTTTCCTGCAGTACATTCTCTCCCCTTCACGTGACTCCATCCATTCCGCGCACCCGCCGCCGTCTGTCCAATCGCAATGGTTTTTGCGAAACTCTTCCACTTGCGCTTGATGCTTTTCCCCCTTGAAGATATTTAATGCCGTTTGGCAAGCTTTCTAACCGAACAACGGGAAGAGGCGTACGTCATAATACGTCCATGTGGTGCTGAACTGAAACGCACCCCCTCCCGTCACCCAGCCCGAATTTTCAATCCGTGTTTTTTTCTTCTCTCCTTTCGCACGGACAATCTCTAGCTAGGCTACCCACCAGCCGAGCGACCGACGCGGCGCAGATACACATCATCAGGGGGCGCACAATGCTAGTGGGGAAAAGCTCTAGCGCCGCCGACGAACTGGTTGGATCTTCTTCAATCACCATCATCATCGTTTCTATCATCGTCGTCGTCGTCGTCGGCGTCGTTGTCGTCGTCCATCTGTGGTATGTTGGATCGACCTGGTGGCGCGGGAGGGAGGCGCGGTAATAACGCTCGCACAATGGATGGTTTTTGCCTATACAGACAATCTCTTCTTCACCGCTCGCCACTTTTGCAGAGATATCGAAACTGACGTAGGTCTCATTTCCCGAAAATATTGGCCTGACTAGCGCTTGGGTCGGATCTGATGAGCGCAGATTTGATTTTTGGTTGCATGTGAAGTGTGACGGAATTTCCAATGAAATGCAATGGAGAATCTCGGGCTTCTCGTGACCACGAAAAATTTGCAAATCAGTAGGCAGAGTTTTTATAGCGCGGTCTATTACTTCAAATCACTGGCAGCACAATGGAATCCTGTCACACGTTCCAAATATGGTTTTGGACTTCACTGGTATAGTTTTTTATGAACCGCAATATAGATATATGGCCCCTATTTCTTCTCGAAACCCAAAAAAGTTATACATAAAAACGAAGATGTCGTAAAATAACTGATTATTGTGATTGATCCACTAATCAAAAACATATATCGTCTTGAAATTATTGCTGAGTTTCCCAGGAGTTCTGACGATATTATAGATGGATTTAGTCGAGCTTCCTTTTTTTTGGACCTTGTTCCAGTCACTATCCCTGTCACACTTGGGGTCATCAATCGGGTCATCACTTAACACTAGCGTCTGCTTCTTGTCGTTGGGGCCCTGCCGCTTGGACCCTCTTCGGCGCTCGAGACAACACCTGAGCTGGATGTCGCTCCTTTCACGCTGGGTTTAGCGCCGGGGCCTCTCTCCTTGTGGCCAGCCGGAGCTGGTCGCGAGGATGAACCCTCTGACCCCGCCGCGTAGGTTCGCGTAGATTTGCTTTCCTACTGGGGCTTCCGACACTATACGCTTTTTAGAAGCGCAAGGTGCCGTTTCACCCGGGGACTGCCTATCCCACTTGGAGGTCCCTACCCCCATGGTAGATGTGGTGGAGTCTCCGACTAAGACGAACTCTTCCGTCTGTGTCTGCTTCGAGGCTATTTGCGTCGCCCGTTCCGTTGCTGCTAGCCGTTGCTCAGCTAGGAGCTTGGCTTCCAGCTCTTACCTCTCCTTGCATGCAGCCTGCATTGTCATGCGTAGCCTAAGGAGGCTCAGTTTTAGGTCATTATCAATGTTATTGCGTGATGACGTAAAGTCGATGATCGCATCCAACTGCTTGGACACCTCCCATTTAGGAAGGGTTTCCCGAATCCTATGCATGGCTCAAAATAGTCCTAGCCCATCCATGGCCACGCCTAGCTTGGTGTCACCTGTTCCCGATGCCGTGGCACATCCGCAAGTATCGGACACGCAAGATCCCACCGTTTTACGCTGTGGGGACCTCACTAGGTCGCCTTTAGCGAACGGATTCGCTTTCTCCTGGGATTTCGTCATTGCTGAGGTATTACCCTCCAGCCGTTATTCAAGCTCACGTGGAGTAGTCGCTATAGTGATCCCATGGTTATCTATGCAAGCTTGAAGGTGAGTAGGGAGGCCATGCGAGGGTTGACACGGCCCTTCATGGAGAACCGTGTTCAGAGCCTTATCACTGTAAGTCAGGTATAGGGTCATCTGAGCCTACTCCTGCCCGACTGGCGAGGTCGGGTGGTGGAGAATGGAACGTACTTAAGGCCTGCCAAGGTTTTAGTGGGACGGAGACGACCTGTGCTTTCCTGCTCGGTGTCACCCGGCAGTACTGAGGGAGACGACACAGAGGCCAGGCCGAATACAACGGTACCACTCATTATTCTTTTCGCAGACAGTTGCCATAATTGGGGTTTTATTGGCATTCACCCGTAAGGCGCTCTCTCCGTAGTCCGTTTAGCTGTTAAGGGGAGCTTAACTTTTCCAAGGTGCACCGCGGAGAGGCGAACTACATTCACACCTCTCAGCTGCTGGGTTCAAGCATGAAGTAAACGCTCATGATACTGTTCAACGAGTAAACGAGTTAACCCATGTTCCGTCGGAAGCACTCTGATTGTGTCTAAGGAAGACGGTTCAAGATAGATCAACCGTGTTGCAAGCAGAAATTCAAGCAATTATTGAATGTTCAACAATATGCTTGCGTAGAAACTATAGACATTCAATTATCTGTATTATGTCTGATAGCCTAGAAGCACTGAATGCTTAAAAACAGCAACACTTAATTCTATACTAGTTTGGAAATGTGCTATGTCACTTTAAAAATGTCAAAACCAAGTGACAATTATTGGGTTCCCGGCCACTGTGGAATGAAAGAGTCGACACGTTAGCAAGACTCGGATCATCTTTTAAATTCATAGGACCAAAACCATTCTGTGGAGTGCCTAGTGGTTCTCTCAGAATGGAAATCAAGAAATGGGAAAAAATAAGAGTGGAGACCAACTCGAACAACGCTCTTATTGCAAGGCAAGCGAGACGGTTCATAAATCCGAACATTTCAATGACTTGCAAAATTCTTGAATTATTTTATTCGAAATGTAATACCTGGCTGGAAAAATGCTTTGAGTCAGTCCATGTCGGTCGCTTCACATAATAGTGAAACGGCATACTGATACAGCAATATCAAAACGATGAATATATCACGATAGTTCTAAGAAATGGTTGCAGTGATGAATATACCCAACATGGGAAAACATGCAGTGACACATTAGGGAAGAGAATCTCCTTCCAAAAACAAGCTCACAGCCACAGGACTAAAATCGAGCCCTCGATTGACAGAATAATCCAAATAGATGGGGTCAAAAAGCCCGCGCTCGGTCCGCGAAATGTTAAGAATAAGGAGGAAGCAATCCAATGCTCCCTATCCAAATCGTTTAACTTGGGTGCCTTGATGGTCCCTTCTTTTCCACGTTTGGTATGATAATGTCATGGATATCTATATATATATACAGCGATTCCACGGGAAAAGAATAGAGTTGAAAAAAAAAGTTGTCCGATTTTGCTCAAAATCGCTTGGTATGTTCTTCATCGAAAATAATAAGACCCGTATTTTTTTATTTTTTTATTAGGGTGACCATGTTCAATATAGGGTTACCAGAAAAATCGACATTTTTCGAAATTTTTTATTTTTGAAATATCATAACTTCGGAACCGCTGCATCGATTTTGAATATTTTTTCGTAAATCGAAAGATTATTACTTTTTGTTTTTATTAAAAATATTGATTCAAATAATTAATTTACTCAAATTTGCTAAAATGGTCAAAATATTTGTTTTTTATGATTTTTGAAATGTTTGACCACAACGACTATTTATTTTTATATTTTTTTATTAAAATTCAAACATTTTTACATAACATATCAAAAAATCTCAAATGTTCATCGAGCCGTTTTTTTGAGTTAAATTTTTTGAAAATTTCAAGTTTTTTGGCTATGGACACATGGAATGAGCATAATTTTCCATCTCTTCAAAATAACTGCGGGAATCATTTCATTGAAGTTATCAAACTTATTCCTAATAAATTCATGATAACCATGTTTACAAATCTAGTTTTATTTGTGAAGTATTGTACCCATCATAAGTAGGGGAGGCTGGTTCAATTCTGACCCCATTAAATATAAGAACTATAAATCAGCCTCAAATTGTTTAAAAGCAGAGACCAACATTGCTAGGGTTTACTCAGCCATGGTTTACGCTATAACTGGAGCCACAATGGTCCGTTAGCGTCCAAATACATGATAAGTGCTCATAAGGATTGCAGGGGCACTCATGCCGAATTTGAGCTGTAGCGTAAACCACGACTGAGTAAACTTAACTCATATTTTGAATTAATCCACATTGAGTGAACCGAACTGAAACCTTACTAAAGAAACGTTTAATACAATGAAGCATGACTGCTCAAATTGCAATGTCTAGATTAATAGTTACAGGAAACCTACTCCTAAACTATATGGTTATGCAGTGGAAAGGAGAACAAAGTTGGATAAAAGCTATTCCTACTTTTGTAATACCTGCTATTACAGACTTTATCGCTTTATCAAGAAAGAAAACGAGCCAGCAACTCCAAGTGCAGTTAATCTAGAATGTTAAACTCAAGAACTCACCGTTTCTGAACCGTGTTTAATATTTAAAGTGCAATATCCTACTTTTTAAATTGGATTTTCAATGTTTTTCAGTAGCCGCCCAAAAAATTGTATTCTGTCTGGTTCAAGTGCAACGCATACTGTCTGCGTATGCATTTATCATCAGAATGTTAAATTAATGTTTAAAACCCTTAAGGTTAAGAAACTTATTCCTAACCATTTTAAAACGTATCATGAAATCCTACAGAGAAATGTTGGTTGAAAACCTGTGATCATTGCCCGGGTACGCAAACACTGGAGAATGACCTGATGAATTTTCTTCAAAATATCGATTCCTTAGAATTTAAACAATGGGAGCAAACAGATCGTTGTCATCTAAATTCAATGCGAATGGATGCAGAAGAGTTTGTGGAAACATTTTTAGAAAAATTAAGCGAATTATCTCCGCATAATATTATTGCAGAGCAACAAGTTAACTACTTAAAACAACTTAAAACTAATTTGGAAGCAACTGACTGCAGTATAATTGCATTTATTCTGGACGCTATACAAGGTTTTCATTGGGCAAACGCTCATCCATCTTTTTGCCATATATTATAACGCCATATGACCAGCGACAAAACTGCATGGTCCTTGATTGGAATGAGATTTCGTACATACTTGTTTTTTTTTCTCGAGTAAATTTTGAAAAGGTAGTATGTCTTTTGCATAAGTTTTATTCAACGATGTTTAACTCGAAAACTATTGGTTGTATGAAAAAAATGTTTGAGAACGCATTGCAGGAAACTAATAGGGGTTTCTGGACAGAATATTAAACTGATCGAAAAAAAGTTCCATAATAAAACAATTGATAATAACCCTAGTATTAAAAAAAAAACAACAAAATGCCTAATTTGCCAAATTTTTACCACAAAAACAAGACATTTAAACACGAATTTTCATGACTTCAGGTGGTTGGAAAAGTTTTAAATACAAAAGTTTCTGAAGCAGCCATTTTGGGTGCATTTTTGAATATTGATCATTTTCATGAAAACATATTTCTGAGCCAATTTTGAGCAATAAAATAAGTAAATGGAATAAACTTTTTGAGTATCACCGTTTTCGATATACTTTATGTATAATTTTTTTAAACAAAAAAAACTACAAGGGACAGCCCAATGAGGTTGTCCGCAGAGGTGGCGTAGCAATGTGTAGTGTTCTGATAATTTATTTTAATATTTCGCGACGGTCGCCTTTTGGAAAATTTCTATTTGGTATGCTGTTCTTGGCAAAAGCTTTTTTTTATATTTGCGCTTCGGAATAAAATATAGACCGATTAAATTTCCGAGCTATGTTTAAAATTTTACAAAAGTTCTAAGATTTGCGATGAAGGGAAAGTTGAAACATTTATAGCCACCACTAGCTTCCAATTGCCAAGAATTTGGAACGGTATGTTATGTAATATACACTAAGGATTTTTTTTCACGGTTTTTTCCAAGCCGTGAAAATAAACCGTGCTAATTCCGAAATCCGTGTAAAAAATAACTGCGATAACATGCTGAGTCTTTTGCAATGAAAAACACTTCTTTCTTAACAGTGGAATGGATTTTTGTTTATTGGGGCGTAAAACTGCGTCCACTGAGTTGAACTTTTGTGGTATAACCCTGTTTACTATTCTAATTCGCATCTTAAAGCTAGATCACCATTTGTCAAGTGACCAGCCTAAGACGCGTCTCCCAGTCAGGCAAATTTGAGTTTATAAAACCCACCACCTTTCCAGGATTCGCAGTCCAAATTTCTTTAGGTTGCATATAGTCACTGTACAGAAATTTAAGCCTGCTCTTGTACACAGCATCACAACTGCAAAGCAGATGTTCCGAGGTTTCACGTTCCTTGTTACAGAAACGACAGATATCATTCTGAACCTGGTCAATGTTTTTTAAATGATATCTACTCGTGCAATGTCCAGTTACTATGCCAGTATAGGTACAAAGAACTCTCTTATTGAGCTCCAGAAGCTTTTTACTGATTGTAACATTTGGAATTATAAACCTTTTCGCATGAAAACACTTTGTGGTGACCAACCAATTGGTCATCACCCTTTGCTCTTCCCAAGATTTTAATTGGCACAGTATGATATATCTCAGAATGGTTCTGTGCCAATAAACTGTGCATTTGAACCTTGTTTAGCCAGCTCGTCTGCCCTTTCCTTGCCTCCAATGCCACAGTGTCCCGGAACCTAGAATAAATTTACCGAGTTCTTTTGCCACCCCTTTTGCAATGAAAGAATGCATTCTCAGACAAGTTTGGATGTACATTTATAATTACTTAACGCTTTGAGTGCCGCTTGGCTGTCTGTAAAAATACAAATATTTGCATATCTATATTTTCTCTTCAGACAAACGTTAACACATTTTATTATAGCAAAGATCTCCGCTTGGAAAACCGTTGGATAGTTTCCCATCGCCACTGAGATTTCTACCCCAGGGCCGAAGATTCCTGCTCTCGTTTTTGTTCCAATTTTTGATCCATCTGTGAAGAATTTTATGGAGCCATGACGAACAATGGGACCTCCGACTTCCCAATCTATACATGACGTTTCACATATGTTGTAAGGGATGTCATGGTTTTCCACAGGTTTCATCCAATCTCCATTCACATACATCACTGGCCCATTTTGAAAGCTTTGTGAAATGCTCAGGTGACCGACTAAGTCACCAGTTTTCCGCTTCTAGTTGCACGTATTCGTGCAAAGGCAGCCGATTTAGAATTGCATTCAACGCATTTGATGGAGGACTGCGCATCGCTCCCGTTATAGCCATGGATACTAGCCGTTGATGTTTTTTAAGCTTTTTCTATGTAGCCTCTTTTGTTTTTGGCCACCACACAAGAGAAGCTCAAGATGAGCATTCCAGCTCAGTTTGGCATCCAGTATCACTCCTTAGTATTCAACCTGTTCATTAAGATGAATCTTTAATCCTAGCTGAAACGCTTTAACGCTAAACTTCCTCTTCCTAGTGAAATGTACAATTACTACTTTTGATGGTTTAATGCTAAGGCCCTCCTTGATACACCAAGCCTGTGTATGTTTTAGGGCCCATTGCATTCTTTTTGAAATGATGTTGTCAAATTTTCCCCTCACTATAATGACTATATCGTCTGCAAAACCTGCAACCTCGAAACCTTTTGGAATGGATTTGAAAATGCTCATTTTTGCATGCTTAGTAGCGCAACGTAGCGGTGGAATTCGGAATGAAGCGGTTCACCTTTCGAATGCCCTTGACCTGCTGATCAGTTTTGTCAAGAAACCAGAACTCTTTACCTTGTCAGATTCAAGAGATAGAACAGGTTGAAAATGTTTAATTTTGCATGATCACTAGCGCCATATAGTAGAGCAATTCCGAACGAAACGGTCCATATGTCGAATGCCTTTGACCTTCTGAACAACTTTGTCGACGACTAGAACTTTCCATATTATCAGAATCACGAGATAGAACAAGTTGAAAATGCTCAATTTTTCATGCCCTGGGGCCCTCGCTTGCCTCTTGTAGCATGTTGTGATATCCATTCAACTGTTTAGAAAATCTTCTAAGTGTTTTTCATTGCAAAAGACTCAGCATGTTATCGCAGTGTTTTCGGATTTCAGAATTAACCCCGTTTTTTTACACGGATTCCGTAATTAACGCGGTTTTTTTACATGGTTTTTTTTACACGGTACGTATCCCCCTTCGTGTATTTCCAATCCAAACAAACTCTTTAGCTGGGAAAATCAAATTGGTCATCTTAAAAAGGAAAGATTTAAAATGGTCCATGTTTGATCGACGTGACCTGACGTATAGCCCAATCACATCTTTACGAATATTGTGCGACAATTCATTAGCCAGCATTCTATTCATTCACCACTGAAGCGTCTGGCGCTTGTACACTGTTATAGTTCGGAGCTATTTTGTTGGTGTAGATTAGGGTGTCCCTAAAAAATCAGTTTTTTCAGTCTAACTTTTTAGTTTAGAAGAATAGAGAAAAATATGATACAAGTTTTTGCTGAACTAAGGGCATCTTCAACGGCGATCCAAATCGTTGATTGGATTTATTTTTTTAGACCAAACGCAAAAACATCGCTGCACCGGTGTTGAAAATTTTGTTTTATACTGGATCTATTATACATCGTTTTAAAACTGGTATATGTTTGGATCTATTCTTGCAGCAATTTGGAAGAAGAAAAATATTGTTCCAAAACACTACACGCTACTTGATAAAACCAATTATTGAGTAAAATTTCAGCTTTTACGTAACAATAACTCAATTTTATTGAGTATATTCTGAGGAATATTTGGGAGCCGAAAAGTAACCGTGTTTGCTGCGTGTGGAAATTAAAAGAAATTAAAAAGTTTGGAATTACCAAATTATCACCACAAGATGGACAACTTATTCAGATACAACTTTGTAGAAAACACCATGATTCGGAAACGCAACCCTTAGGAGTTATTAATTTCGCCGTGAAAAAAGGCTTTTCCGATCACTGTGTGGTGTCATATTTGCAACAATTGATAGTAGATAATTGAAATCAATTATCTTCCAATTACTAGTAACTGGTCATGCTTATGCTGTTAGTTAATGCATTTTCTTCACACATCAACGATAATGATGGCTGGCTTATACCGCTCATACCAGTTAACCGCCATACCGAAAGATGGCTGTCACGCTTACTTCGCCACTGGTTGCGCCAACCGGCTGGCTACAAATCCACCACTGGCTTGGTTATCCGACTGCCATCCGAGCCATGGCTGCTGGCCAGAGTACCCTCCAGGGTACTTGTCACTGCCAGCTGCCATGTTCAATACTGGTTTATTTTACGAAGGTGTACCCTTTTATATCGTTCACTGTTACAGATGAGATCTCCCTTACACGGGAAATAATATGTTCTTCTTAACGAGAAAAACAGCTCATGATTTCATGAATTTGTTGTAGTTTCGTATAATGAATATACACCATGAACAATATTCATGAAATTATGAACTATTTTCCAGTCACGATGAAATCATGAATCAATCGGGTTAATTCCTGATACTGAAAACTTTATTCATGAATCTGGCAAATCTATTTTCTCGACTCTGAATGTAAACAAAAAATAAATCCACCGTTAGGATTCGAACCGAGTGTGGATGTGGAGAGCTGTAATAGTGTTTGGTATATGTACTTACTACGCTATAGTTATCCTTGTACAGTCTCTTGACTAATGCAGTTGATTACACAATCTTAGATTAGATTCAAAACAAGATGTTCTAATGAAGTTAGGCAGAAGCAGATAATTTCTCATCTCCATGCGAAGCGCTAGGAGCGGACAGTAATTTTATTGCTAGAACAAATAGACATGAAGAGAAAGTGTATTGATAGATCCGTATAGAGTAACGGCAGGCTTTGAAAATTGAAAGAATACAAGATTGAAAACGAGCGGAGGGCATTTGAACGGTAGTATACGATCAGGCACATAACCCTTTGTCATACTACCCCATGCAGGATAGGCAAGGGGGGAGATCCCCTTGACTGACAAAAGGTTATGCAACCGATCGGGCTCTTATACTACCTATTGCTTGTTTCTAGTTCTAGCGATTTGTCCGTCTCCAAAAAATAACAATCAAAAGTGTAGAAAGCCCATAATGGGGGAATCCATTAATTCATACTGGTAGGGATCAGTATTTGCACCACTCACCGTCGTCCTCTCCGAGATCTATAAATTATAGTATGACGAGAAGAGCAAATGTGTGAAATAGGCGGCGCATGCTTAAAATAAACCCAACAGCGGGAGATAATTTCTCACCCGTGTTAGGCAGTATTTGGAGACGGACAATTCGCTAGAACTAGAAACAAGCAATAGGTCGCGTTTAAACCAAATACAATGCCAACAAAGAGGGAAGCGCTTCAAGGGTTGTTCTATTATAGCTACTTGAAGCATCATGTGCATCAAAGAACTGGATAGAATGGTTGTACAGTTAAAAATAAAATGACGAGGTAATTTTCGGAACAGTGGACTATGTGCCATATCAATCTAATGGGGAAATAAAAAACCCTACAACGAAGCATTCCCGCGACATGGTATCTTTGGAACATTTCTTGTCATAATAAGGGCCATATGTTGTCATATTATTTGTTTATTTTTCGTTTTTTCACTTTTGTTCAAAACCCATCCACATAAAGGCGCCAAATTCTGCTGAACCATGTGGGAAAAGTTGCGTAGAGATGATGGAAGTTTGTGAATCCTTGTGACATCCACTGAATTCGTTCAATAAATTCAAAAAAGAATTCAATGAAAATCGGAGCATCCGAAAAAATCCGAACCGTTATGGACTATCTAGATCTAAGGACCTTAACGGACCCATGCAGGGATTGAATTATCGCGTTTTGTAACGACTAGCTGTTCGATAGATAACAACGATCCGATTACGAAGAACTCCTCGAACTGATTATAATTTTTTGGGTAAAATTCTTTCAAAAGGAATAAGATTCCTAAAGACAGGCAACCTTAGCCTTGCGAGGTGGATGGGTCGTGAAATATTTTTTTTTTTAAACATCCACATGTTCAGCGAAAACTTCAAGGATTCATCTCTTTGATACCATTGGACAATTTTGGCTCTGTTCCTGTCGCATTACTTCGTTCGATATCGGTATCGTTTGAGATGTGCAGTTTCTGCCTCTTTTGTGGATCTGAAATTTCGAGTAGAACTTTATCACTTTCATGGCCCACATTATTACGCGATTGTTATGAAAGCCATCGAAGGTAAGCATGGTTGCCGCTTTAAATAAGCTGAGGGAAACAAGAGAAGTAACTATCAGGAAAACGACGCAAACTCAGCGACGAAAAGTTCCCGTCAGAGCTACTAAGATCAGTGACGACCATTCGACCCTTTCGAACTTTGTTCCAGAGAATTTGAAAGAGTCATGCGATCTCCACCGATTTTATCGATGAAACCCTAAAAAATTGTAAATCTAATGAAGAATATTTAAGAGGTAAGTAACTAAAGGGTGTCCACAGTTTAATTGCATCACTTCCAATGAGCTGTAACATTTCGCTCTTTGGGTTGATTTCAACAAAATTTTGGTTGAAATGACCTCAGCGTGTATTGTTTACACTGCGTGAGTTTCATTGTGAAATGTGTCGTAGATTCGAAAACGGAGTCGAAGGAACAGCAAATGTGAGGGAACATTTACACACGCACCTCGACAACCCACTTCTGTCGCACCGAGCCATGGGAAAGATGTTAGAAATTCACCTACGCAAATCCAACTTTTCCGTTCGGGATGTCGCGAAAAAGCTACACTTGACGAAAAGTTTCGTGCAGAGAGCCAGGAAACGAGCCGGGCTCCGTTCATTCAAAGTTCAGAAAAACCGCAATGAAAAACAGAATAGGACAGCTAAAACACGTCCGCGTAAGCTGTACACACAAATGTTGACGAAACGCCACTGCTGCATCATGGACGATGAAACACACGTAAAAGCAGACTTTCAACAAATTCCCGGCCATCAGTATGTGACTGCGAAAGACAAGTTCAATGTTCCGGAGTCTCTCAAGATACAGCAAGTGTCAAAGTTCCCCAAGAAATTCATGATTTTTCAGGGAATTTGTTCGTGTGGTAAACGGAGCAAGCCTTTCGTGACAACTTCAACTGTAAATGGTCAAGTATACATGAATGAATGCCTGAACAAACGACTGCTCCCGTTTCTCAAAACACACAACGTTCCTACAATTTTTTGGTCGGACCTAGCCTCTTGTGTCTACTCCAAGGATGTTCTCGAGTGATGCAAGACGAATGGTGTCAATTTCGTGCCGAAGGATCTTAATCTCCCAAACTTTCCAGAGTTGCGGCCAATTGAAAAATATTGGAGGCACGAACTTCTTAAGCAGTTAAGTTGTCACTACAGAACAGGAAATGTTGAAGTCATGGTTGAAAGTGGAAAAAATGTCGGTCCAAGCGTTGTACAACATTTTAGGCGTGGTATTAAGAAGAAAGTTCGGGCTTTTGGATTTAGTAAAATAATACAGTGCAATAAAAATACCTTAACTAAGATTATACATTGTATGTTATTTCCTGAATATTTCATGACAATCGGTTGAACAACTTGTTTTTGAGGATGAGTTCAAAGTGATGCAATTGAACTGTGTACACCCTTTAATTATAAATACACTAATGATAGACCGGCAATTCAAAATGCGTGCAGTATTCAACCAAATTTTGTCTGCGCCCTGTTTTTTACCTCCAAATTAAACTGATGTTGTATTTTTTTCAATTTTCAGTTGTCTTTCGATCAGAAAACTGGCTAATGAGAAGGTGTGAACGTAGGAGCAGTTCAAATCGCATTACGGAAGTATCAACAACAGTGCTCTTTCGTAGATTCCCCGAGACGAGGTAGAAACTCCGGTCCACTGACCCTACAATCGACAGAAAGGTAAGCTATCACAAGCGTCATTCTTCAGCATCAGTCCGAGATGTGGTGAAAAACCTAAGTACTTCGACGACTTATGTTATGCGTGAAAAGGAGAGAATGGGCCTACAGAATTGTCGGAAGCAGAAGCAGCCAAAACGAAGTATCGTAAAACGGGGTGACTTCGATCACTTTTTGAACTATTTCTTAAAATTTTCTATGATAATTATCTTTAAAATTTTGTTTTGCATTTTAAAAACCAGTACTGGTATTTGTAGTAAAGCACTACACAGAAATTTTAAAAATTTATTATGTCAGATGAACTTTAAAAAAATTGTTTAATTCCCGCGGCCAATTTTCAATAATGGGGTGACTTCGATCAAAATCAATTTTATCCATTTAAAGTGCTTAAATGAATAAAAGAACACCATTTTTTTTAAATAAGCTCTTCCATTAACTTTTTCCACGTACTTTCTCAGCATTTTGGACTTCTCAATGCCATTAAATTGTCGAAATAAATGTTTCACACCTTTTCTCCAACACAGAACACCCTTTGACAAATTGGATAGGTAGTGCAACACTTCAAGGTTGTCGCGTTTATTCGTTTGCTCTTAATTTTCGATCAAAATATGTTTTTTATTCATTAATTTGTTTATTTATACAAAGTTAATATTTTTTTGATTAGCTTACACGGTGTTCAATAAGTTCGAATACAAGTTTTCATCATTGCGTAGGTATGCGCCATGTACATATTCTGCATTGGTATTGGTGTCAGCTTTAGCTTCATTCATACGCCACCGAATGTGCGGTAGTATGACATTCTGTTAGCTGTTGTTCGTCATGTTAGCAGCGATGAAAGAGTATCGGGACTTCCGTGACTAACGTTTTTTGAACGGTGAGCGACCCGGCGATATATTCCGGCTGCTGAAATCGCATGGGGTCAAGCGGAACTTTGTCTACACGACCCATCAGGCGATACCGGGAGACGTCCTCGACCAATGACCGTGAGATCCGGTCGGCCGCGTTCAGCGAGGACGCCATGGGTCATCAAGATCGTGAGAGCGAATTCGGCGCAAAAGAACCGCTCAATCCGGAAACGGCTGCAGATCTCAACGTTTTCCATTGAACCGCTCGATACCATACTCACCAAGGACCTTGCCTTCAGGCCTCACAAAAACGTAAGGTCCATGGCGTTTCGGAGGCTACCAGCAAAAAGTGCTGGATCGAGCTAAGAGTGATCCTCTCGGCACGCTGGTCAGGAGTTTGATTTTTTCGGACGAGAACCGTTCGTGCTGCAGCAGCCGCACAATGCGCAAAATGACTGGGTGTGGCGCCATCGAGGGACAGCATTCCTGAATCCGGCACATAAACATCCCTCGGTTCCGTGCGCGCCGTCGGTGATGGTTTGTGGCATGCAAACGTGGTAAGCTACCCTTGCGAGCTTACTGGAAAAACGTCAAAATCAACGCGGGCGCACCACGCAAACTGAGGTTTTGGAAAAGGTTGCTGCCCCCAGTCTCCGAAGCTCTGCGGCGATGAGCACTACGTGTTCCAGCAGGGACTGTGCACCAGCCCATACGGCAAATGTGGTTCAAGCCTGGTGTCGGGACAACCTTGAACCGACTTTCTGGACAAACCTTTGTGGCCTCCCAGCTCCCCGGGCTTGAATCCTCTCGACCTTTTTGTTTGGTCCCATATGATGGCGAAGCTGAACGAACACAAGCGTCAGCACTTTGGATCATTTCAAGACGGTAATTCTCAAAATCTGGGACGAAATGCCCATGCAGTCCGTGCGTGCCGCTCATGACGCGTTCGAGAAACGTTTGAGCTCGTTAAGGAGTACAAAGGGGGGTCATTCCAAGAGAAATGATGTAAACGTTCCTTGTAAACATAGCTTTCAATAATATAACCAAAAAAATAAAAAACATGTTTTCACTTTTTTAACAAATTTTGAAAGTGTATCCGAACTTATTGAACACCGTGTAGAGAGACGAATGTTTAAGTAATCTGAAAATGTGGCAGTAGATTTTTTTAAAATCATTTTATTGCTTGAATATATGATTGTTGTTGGGCTTGGTAAAAAGTACCATAAGGAGCATTTTTTTAAAATATTTTTTTATAGCGAAGGAAATAGAGAAATGCTAAAAACAAAATGCAGTTATATACCCTAATAAATGCTGAATATATACATGGTTCAAAGCTTAAAAAATTCAGGCACTTGGAGAAGGATAATTTTAAATTGAGTAAATATCGGACGAAGTCACCCCGTTGATCGAAGTCACCCCGCTCTACGGTACCAAACAGGCTGAATCTGTGAAACCGAGGGCTCAAAAACTGTACGACAAACTGCTGGCCAAAAATTCGGGCTGTATATCCGAAGGAACCTACATAAAATTCGATTTTAAAACTCTGCCGGGATCACAGTTTTCATCAGTGCTTTCATTTATACCGACAAATTCGGCAAACTAAACTACAACTGCTTTGGAATACTTAAGAGATTTTCACATATGATTTATTGGAAACATAATAATTCACTCTGCACAGGTTTTGTTCCTTTGATTTGTGTTTAGGTGAGCCATTTGGGGAATATAAAATCGGAACTCATACATTTTCTTTGGAAATTTTACCAATAACAATATTTTTACTAAGTTTTACAGACAACAGGCCATAGTTGGGGACAAAGAAAAAAATTGGGGCCCTAATATTGGGTCTACCGTTTTCTTGTTAAATCATTGTTATTTTATCTATGTGAACAGTAAGTTTGTGATGTGTAACTATTTTCTGTACATTAAGGCTGCATTATTCGGTTTATCGGTCAAATTTAGCCAAATTTAGATCATTTGAAGAACATGGAGATAATCTGTGTAGCTTAAATAGTGAAATCAGGATGTTTTAAAATCTGAGAAAATTGTTAATTACACGGAATTAAAAAACTATAAATTGATTAATAATGTCTGAATTGCTTCGAATTATATCGGTCATCTTGGTAGGAACATAATTTTGATGATTATCGCTGAATTAATGACATATTTGGTACATAGACCGAATGAAGGAGCTAGGCTTACATTACATCCCCTTACCCTAGTAACAATTTAGAAAACATTAGTTTAAGATTTTTCTTCTTAATAGAGCTACAGTGTGTACACTAACAATTAATCAGAGCCCTTTCGTCGAAAAAAATAATAACACAAAGACGCTTCAAGCAGAAGAATTGAAATCAATGCATTCGCGATTTTTACCTTCATTTCTGTTCGTGTAGTCGTGTCGATGAATTATGTCTTCCGAAAAGATATATACACCTTTACCACCTCTAACCGGCAAAGCGAATCATGCCAAACTTCCTCCAATAATGATTACAAACAACAGCAAAGGCAAAAACAAAACCGTGGACGTCTTTGTTGCAGGTAGGGGTGTATGGCAGCAAAAACAAAACAACAACAACAACAACAACAACAACAACAACAACCAATGCAACGCTATGGTGAGCGCAGAAAAGATAAAGGCACAAAGGCGTTGCTATCTTGCACTGTGTTCGTGTAATAGAGTAGTAGGTAGGTACACGGGGCCTGTACATACCTACAGCTAGCTAGCTACAGCCCAAGTACTGCCGTTTGCTGCTGGCTAGAGCTCTGCGCTCACCCGTTAATGGATTTCCATCTCAGATGCAGGCAATAATTAACCGTAATTAAAAGTCACTTGCCTTATAACGCTTGTGTGCTGGGAGTCCGCCCGTCCGCCCGTGTTCGATCGTCGGAGCAAGCTGGAGGCCCTTTCCGCTATGTACATAAAAAAGCTGTATGCAAGCGCTCGGAAAATCTTTGAACCGACCGGCGTCCTTCTGCCGATGAATCTCGTTGATGAATTCTTAATTTTTCAGAACTAGCAGGAAGATTTACTTGGATCTGACGGTTTCATGTAGACTGGGGAAAGTGAACGCCTACTGCGGAGCCGGAGGGCGAGGAAACTCTTATTTATTGAGGGGTGCGGAATATTTTTTTTATGGGTATCAAGTTGGAGCTGTGCGACAGCTTGGTTATCAAGGATTGACTCAAATGAATACGTGTATTTCTTTTGTTTTCAACAATACCTGGGGCTGGATAGTCAAGAAGAGAATGGATATAGGTTTTGGCTAAGGAAGTACTAGCACAACGGTCCTAACCTTTATGATTCGTCCCTAATAATTTTACTCACACGAACACACTCGCAAATATTCTGTCAAAAAAAACAGCGAATCAAAAGGGGCTATTCATAAACCACATAGACTTTTCTGGGGGGATGGGCGGGGGTTGACCAAAGTCTACGCTCTATACAAAATATCAAAAAATTGTACAGAGAAAACTCTACGAAGGAGGGAGGGGAGGACGGATATTCAAAAATGAGTCTACGTGGTTTATGAACAGGCCTAAACCAAAATTCTACCGATGAGCGCAAGAATTACTGCAAGGTGTACGCTGAAAGGTGTATTTCAGACCAAGGGGCTCTACAATAGTGAACCATTTTCAAATCGCTAGTTTCATATTGATTTTTGACATACTACAGACGGATTTGCCTTTGTTGGCTGTTTAAACAAAGGGTTGTGTATTACAGTAGCCATAGCGGATGCATAGATTCATATTCCTGACGAAAATTCCGACCGTAAAATACGTTTGAATTGTAATGTGTAAACTACGATGATTTCAAACACCAGTTTGTTGATATGCCTGGTTGCTACGCGTTGCCAAGCTGTCCACGGTAACTGTAGTTGCTTGTTGTCCGACTACTATGATAGTGTCCAACATTCCTCCCTTCATATTTCCAGAACAGGTATGGTTCAAATCTTGAAGGCATCCAAATCATTCTCTGCGGCCGGACCGATGGTATTTCTTGAACAGGAACGATTGATGATTGTACTTTTTCTTCTTGTTCCAATTCAGGTTATTCGATCTGGGTGGGACCTACTTCTGTTTCGGAAGTGACTTCAGCTCGTTCAGGTTGACTGGAATCTTCTTCGTATTGTGGGTCCATTGGCCATTGGTCCATTGGTGGTTGCGTCTCGAAATGAACGTTTGAGGTTGATGGGTCCTGTTTGACCTGATTTAGATGTTGCTGGGAGTGCAGCTCAGATGCTTTCGAGGATTGTAGACCAAACATGTCCACCAGTATATCCAGTGGTGTCAAATCTGCTGCACTTAATTCATCTTCACTGAAACGCATCTTGAGTTGGTTGTTGTGTGATCTGATAAGCTTGTGGTTGACACGACCGATGACTTGAATGATCACGCCTGGAGCCCACTGCCACTCGTTGTTGTTGCTGTAGACCTTGTCACCTTTACGGAAATTACGAGGAGTTCGCTGTGTCTTCCGATTGAACTGCTCGTCCTGGCGATGATTGAGGAGTACGGGCTTCGGTTGGTTGTGGTGAAGGAAATCCAGGACTGTCTTCATGTTTCGGCCAATCATCTGATGTGAAGGTGTCTTGGCATTCAGAATACCACTGGGGGTAGTCCTGTATACCTGGAGGAAAGTCAGGAGCGCTTCTGTGATGTTTCCTCCCTCGTTGATTTTGTGCAGCGAACTCTTCAAGGTGTCCACAAATCTTCCCGCCTGACCATTGTACTGTGGATGATACGACGAGATTCTGAAGTGTTGAATGCCGTTCTTCCTCCACAAAGCCGCAAATTGGTCTGACGTTAATTGGGTGCCGTTAATGGAGACAATGACGTTGGGAATACTAAATCGTGCACATAGCTCATGCAGGAACTCGATTGTTACTGCTGTAGTCGGGGATCGTACGATGCGAATTTCTGGATACTTTGAGAAGGCTGACCACAACTACCAGGAAGTATGAGACCGTTGAGGTGGGTCAGCAAAGTCAATGTGGATTCGTTCCCAGGGAGATTGTGTGAGTCTTGGGTGGTGCCTTGGAATATGTGGCACAACCGTTGCATCTCTTGACGGAGTCAGCAATCCTTTTTATCCATTTTCGGGGCATGAGGCTACGTGCAACAGCTTTCATCCGCTTCATTCCAGGATGTCCTCTATGGAGTTGCTTGAGCATTTTCTGATGAAAATTTACCGGAATCACCAAATGGTTGGACATCATGCTGCAGCCCTTCACTACCGACAGTGCATCGCGATAAGCGAAGAAAGAGCGTACGGCAGTGTTGGGGATGCTGTTGAGTTTGGCAGGCCATCCGCGCTGGATATACTGGACCACTTGTTGGAGAACAGGGCAGTTGAGAGTGGCACCACGAACCGAGTTGAATGTCTTAGGTAGCGAGGTAATAGCATCTTGGAGTAAAACCCCGACGTCATCTTCCAGTTCAAAAGAGGCGATGATGAAATCCTCATCCGGTTTAACGTAACTGTTGATAAGCCGAGACAATACGTCGGCCTAACCAAAGTGCGTAGTGGATACGTACTCGATTCCAAAATTGTAGCACAGAATCGTCGTTGAAGGCGGTTGCTCGTGTGAACCGGAATTCCGTTCTTCTGTCTGAAGATCTGCAGCAGTGCAACCATTGATCCGTTTGGAGAGTAAACCTGCGTCCTAGCAGCATGCGATGGAATTTTGAAACGGCGAACACCAACGCTGACCTTCCTTCTCGATCTGTCCATAGTTTGCCTCCGTGTTTTGAGTGTACCATCTGGGAACTTGTAAAGTAGGCTTGCCCCGATAGCGGATTGCGATGCGTCAACAGCAACGATGATGTCTAATGCAGGATCATAATGCGTCAACATCAAATCCGATTGAAGTACCTCCTTGAACCGCTGGAACGATTTCTGGCGCTCCTGATTCCAAACAAATTTGGCATCCTTCTTGAGCAGTCGTAGCTGGTGCATCTTCTGGACAAACTTTCTCTAGAAATTCACTGCACCAAGGAATGAACGTGGAATTATATGTCTTAGGGAGGTGCATCTTGACGATAGCTTCCACCTTGGATGAGTCAGGACGGAGACCTTGGGCATCAACGATGTGTCCAAGATACTTGATCTGCGGCTGAAGAATGTTGCGTAGAACGAAACCGTAAGTTTGAAGCCGTTGAAACAAAGCGTTGGGGTACTCGTGGTGCTCCTTTTCGGTTTTGCTGGAAACCAAGATGTCGTCCAGCAATGAATCCACTCCTTTGAGGCCGGCGATCATGCTGTTCATCAGCTGCTTGAAAGCCCCGGGAGCAGATTTTACCCTCTTTCATGGTAATGAGATTGTCTGGAATTCCGGATATTCTATTCACTTTAATGCAAGGAAATCGAGATGGACAACTTTGAGCATTCACCATACTTATGACTTTTTATACAGTGTGTCTCACAATAGCTGTCACCTTTTTTCAGTCTTGGTTTATTTCAGCTGGGTAATTTTAACAGCGGAATTGATTATACCCGTTTTGAGTGTATTCTTTTGACAGCTTATCGCTGAAGGTAAATAAGCGATTCTGTTTGTTTATATTTATCAGCTACCATGGAAACCATACGGGAGTAAGTTTTAAAATTACATTTGCAAAAGCTTAGGCCGTGTCAAATATTCAATAGGAGTGAATAAGACTTTTGTTTTTCGTACCTTGCAACGGGTCAAGGAAACTGGAAATGTCCATATTCAACACAAAGGAGGTGCCAGACGAACTGCCAGAACGAAGCAAAAGATCAAATGTGTGAGGGAGCGAATAAGACGTAATCCGGCCGTATCTGGCCGTAAATTGAGCAAACAATTTCAAATGTCCCCTGCTTCAATGAACAGGCTCCTCAGACATGATCTGGAATGCAAACCGTACAAGAAACAACGGGTTCACGGGTTGACGGAGCGTCAAAAGCAAGCCAGGGTCCAAAGAAGCAGAAATCTTTTGGTTCGGCACGGTGACTGCGAGATTTTATTTTCGGATGAAAAGCTCTTCCTCCTTCAGGACAGTCATAATCAACAAAATGATCGTGTGTATGGCAAAAGTCTTGCCAATATTCCAAGAGATAAACTAGCTGTAGAACGCTATCAGAATGTATCGAAAATCATGGCATGGGGCACAGTTTCACGAAAAGGAATACTTCCTCATCTTTTCAGAGAACCTAACGTAAAAATCAACACTGAAGATTTCATCGAGCAGGTTTTGAAGAACCATCTGCTTCCTCATGCTTCAACACTGTATGGGAATACACCATATTGTTTCCAACAGGACTCAGCTCCAGCTCACAAGGCAAAGAAGACACAAGCGTGGTGCGCGGAAAATTTGTCCGATTTCATCGCAAGTGAAGAATGGCCTGCATCTTCACCGTATCTCAACCCACTTGACTTCAACATATAAGCCATACGAAAGGGCTTACTTGAGGTCGATTCAAGAAATATTTGGTTGATATTTGGGACCAAATTCCTCAGGAAATCGTGCGTGCCAACTGCGATGGGCTTACAAAGCGTTTGCGCAAAGTTATCAAGGAAAAGGGCGAGAGATTCGAATTGAATTAATATAGTTTATTTCTATAACATGTATCTTTCAAATGAAAAATAAATGCTATGATTTGGTTGATTTGTTTTGCTGTAATCCCATTTTGTTTTAGTGACACCTTTAGTGATTTGCGATTTATGGCGGTAGAGTCCAGCAAAACGTCAGCTTGCTTTGTTTTGCATTTTAAAAACAAACTACCCTAATTTTAGACCATTCTGATGCATAATAGATGTTGATAAGTGGAACTAGAAAATTTAAGGGAATTTGCTCACGTTTACTAGCGAAAATTTGAAAAAGTGTTTCAATATTTTATTTTTTATTTTTAAAAAGTGATCAAATGAAGTGTTAATTTTAAATTCTCCTTGATTCCCAATCACAAGAAGATTGATGGAAATGCTTTTGTATTCATATGGTGTTTGAACTTGTATAACGCAACGTTTGAATAATACCTAATATATTTCCTCTCGTACCTCAGCATTAGCATCAATAGCATTAGCATTGACGTTTTCAAACCTCGTGGATGGAGCTACGACGAGAAATAATCCGTTGAAGGCATTGCATGTCACTATGAAACGAAACCAGTTACTGATACGTTTCTTCACGCAATAATCTCCACAAAAACACTCCTCGATTGCTTACCTGGCCACGTCTATGCAACCGTTGGAGATAGGGAGGATTTGTTATCAACCTATAAGAAGACACGGGAAACCCAGCTAGCCGTCAGTAGATATCAATAGAAAAAGGAAATGAATAGTCGGAGAGAATAGTTGAACAGAATGGCCTGTTTAGTGTACAGAACAAAAAAAAATGTTTATTTAAAACGGTCGTTGGGAATACTAGTCTAAGAAGGTTAAGTGATGCTCCATTTCTCTTCAAACGGTTGTGACCTAAGCATTAACTATACTCTTAGCTCCCTATGGCTTATGGTTATAGGCTTATGCCATTTCTCGCTCTCTGGATAGAAAAGAATGTTTAAAGATATAAGGTGAAAGAAAATTCGACAGAGATCTTGGATTGCAGCAACAGCATTGCGTTACTTTAATATACAACTTTATGCATTTTATTTTTTGTTTATGTCATATGGTCATTCTAACACGGAATCCGTACCCAGATCCGTGAACTACAGTCATGAATTCGAGAACAAGCAAAAATACACCGTGAACTGAATCACGTAATCGGGAACTAAATCACGTTTTTAGGTAAAAATGATGAAAACGTGAACGAGTTCATGGTCCGTTTTTATTTTCGTGAACGCTTTTGTTTCTGTGTAAGCAGATTCTCATAATTTCATGAAGTAAAGCGGTTTTTCGTTAGCTTTTGATAGATGCAATGGGTTTGTCAAAGTCGAAGATGTCTTCTTCAAGTTGTATCAACCAATCTGCGGACCTTCATGCAGGGGAACTTACACATTTCCGTCATATAAAAATCGCACAAACACTCTCAGTTTTGAACTGCTTATACCTCTGGTGTCGGCTTCATATCCCGTGGTACCATAATTAACTCTGCCGAGGACCTGTAAGCAAACACAACTGATGAACATATTATTATTTTGATAGTATAGATCGAGACAGTCCATCGCACTTAGTTCACTCGAAGAATAAGTCATACTAATTTAAAAAAAAGTATATTTAGCGCAGAACAACTGAAATTGACAACCGAAACAAAACATTTAAGTCACAATCAAGTCACTGTAACCAAATATGACGGTTTTGTGTTGTTTGTGATGTTTGTCAAATTGCTTTTTTGTCTACACGAAAAAGAACAATCACGCGAAGTTGCCTAAACTTTTTAATAAGTTGTAGCAAAAAAGCTTAAAAAGTTTTGTTTTAATAGTAACGACTAACAATTTTACTTCAATCTTTTCCCTTTAGCCAGGAACCCAAACTATCTAGCCTAAAGTATGTCAAAAACCTAAGCAGCACACAACCGTGAAAAATGGCTAAAATATTTACCTGCACTTAGTAATTCAGAAAAAGCACCAAAAAATGAAAAAAGTGCCACTAAATTATTAAGGCCTGTGCCAACAAATATCATGTGATCAGCATTAAAAAATTAGGAATGAGCAATAAAGATGAGAAAAGATCTTCGGATAATCTAATTGTGACCGGTAAATCTGTCAAATAAAGCAACAGCCTATTAGTATATGCGCAATTAAATATGGCAGTATTTCCGCCAAATTGTGAAATTTGAGCACTAAACTATTCGCATATGTCTTTTAATTTTGTTGGATTTTCCCATAAAAACAGTAAAATGAGCAATGGAGAAATAAATATCCATTGCTCATTTTACTCTGTTTTTATGGAAAATCTAACAAAATTAAAAGACATATGCAAGTGATTTAAGTGCTCAAATTACATAATTTGGCGGAAATACTGCCATATATATACTAATAGCTGTTGCTGTTGCTTTACTGAAGGAATTACGAAGTACATCCGAAGGTCTTTTCTCATCTTTGTGCTCATTCTAATTTTTAATGCTGATCACACATTATTGTTGGCACAGACCTAATCATTAATGGCACTTTTTCATTTTTTATTGCTCAAATCTCTCTTTTAATTGATGATTAATTATGCTGCCCGTGAAAAATGGTTTCAGCAGCTTGATTGTGACTTAATTGAGTCACAGAGCAGTCACCTTTACTGGGTTGAAACAAATGTGCTTCTAGGGAAACATCTCTCAACCTGTAACGTTAACGATTAGTCAAGCATTGATTGCTTTTCACCCGCTAGTTGAATGTTGAAGAAGCTATGCCCAATTAAATTTTTCGCTCTTGATTAATAAAAAAAAACTGAATAATCAAACCAATGCTATAGCTTTCAGAAACCAAATAATACTAGATTAAGAAACAAAGTTAGTAGTTAGAAAGAGTATCAACGAAAAATATTTATTTGATCTATTCATGATATGGGCCAAACCGATCCGTGTTACCCCGCTGATCAATGTTATCTCGTTTTACGGTACTGTAGTTTAGTATTATTGAGAATATATGTTGATCATATCTTACAGTTTGATTCAGCGTTTGAGAAAGCAAGACAGCAAACTAGTCAGAGCGAGAAGTTGCAGTCCTGTTCAAAGAATTTATCCGTTTTATGAGCATCAGCAGGATAATGGGCATGATTGACCGCCCGAGGTTGTTAATCTGTTACTGCCAGATCAGCTGTTATTACACAGAGGATCAACAGATGATGCATACATGCTCAACTGGTAAACTGGTGATCCCAAACTAAGGCAATACCGGCGCTGACTTCGGCTTCCGAATTCAGGTTAAATAAGGAAAAGGTAGGAATGTGTTGACATTTATTTGGACATTTTATTGGAAGCCAACACCACCGCCGCACTTCCACGAGAAATCACTGGGATGTTGGATAACAAGATTGGGTAGCAACAAGGTTCGCTTTGGTAAACGATAAGCTTAATTCACGCTTCGTTTAGTAAAATATTTAAATATTAGTACCGATTTCTGATTTCAATCGATTTATACCAACAGTAATGATGCTTTTGGAGCCATACACAAACTGTGATGGTGGGTTCTGTTAGGAAAACGAAGTTAATTTTATTAACGCTTGAGAGACGCTTTGTTGATTTCTTACTGTATCATCATTTCACTCGTGATAGATAACCGAAACAATACGAAACGCGACATGCCCGATAGGAAAATAGTGCGTGATAGAGCATCGTCACAACCTTTCACAGCCGATGCTCGAACCAAACTCTTTTTTCGTAACTTTCAAATTTTACTACTGTATCCTACAATCTATTGCATTACTGTAACTCATATCTGTATCAATCAAATTGAAGTTTGTAAGGAACAATCTATGCTAATCCGTTTAAAATTGCAATTGAGAGATTTAGTAAAAATCAGAGTCCGTTTTGTTTCTATTGATGTCCAGGCTCATCGGTGTAATACCAACCGGGAGAGACTTGGTCTAATACAAAATGATTTCATTATCTCCAATCCGCTCAACCAATCGCAATGTTTTGTGATATATTGGACGGATTATTATAATTTGAGATAACTCAATGCAGACGTCTTCCAAATTTGGCAGATCGACAAGCAATCGGTGGAGAGCTTAGAAGAAGACCGGAAGAATAAGCGATGGTTCTGCGCGTGTTTATAAACAGAAGAACCTTCATAACAAAACGGATCACCGGATAGAATACATACATACAGTACTATTTCATGACAAGGCATAAATAAGAATAATTGAATAGGCTCATTGGCAGGAAATTCCTCAATCAAATACATACCACTACAAGTCGAGAACACTCGTATGAACTAAGAAGAAAGCTACTATCAATGTCGATGTTCATTACTTCTCATTCCTAATTTGATTTCGAAAAAGTTGCTCTGCTGGTGAATTTAGTGCACAATGTGTGAATTGCGCAACGGTTTTTGTAAATTATTAGCAGTTTAAAGCAGTTATTTGATTCATTTTTATCTAGAATGGACATTCGAATGTTTTTAAAAAGTGAGTATAATAATTTCCAGCATGTAATTTAAAGAAACAAACAAAAAAACCGAATGTAATTCTCTCTTTCTCTCTCTATCTAAAAAGTAAATAAGCTCGAGCCCCCCCCGCCTTATTTAAAATCCTGGCTACACCTATGCTTAACACCATGCTTCGCACAACTGTAATAACTTAGTAGCATTCAGGAAAAAAAGAAATTTTCCACGATCCTGCCAGGAGTCGAACCTGGAATCTTCTGATCCGTAGTCAGACGCGTTATCCATTGCGCCACAGGACCTTGTTATGTCTTATCCCTATACAACCCACCGAGAGATTTGAAACATCCTACCATCACACAATCAACAGATGTTTATTTCCTTAACAACCATACAAAATCAACATCAGGTAGATTTAAATGGGCAACCAACTACAGCAATAACACGGTGGAAATAAAAGCTCCGTGGTAGAACATAATAAAACCACCCCGACGAGGCGAACAAACACCCCGACGGCGGTGGCGAAGGGTGTGCCAAAGGGAGAGGGAGAAAATGAGAATGACAGCAAAATTTTAAATCCCCTGCTGGCAGAGAGAGGGTTGGTGGCACTACATGACTGAACTGCGCGTCGAAAACACCAACAAGGGGGAAGTCCACCGTAATAACCGTAATGGACAATATTTAGCAAATCATACGATAACTCCCTCGGTTTTGGGACCAGAGAATCACTTACAGTGGCTTCGCTCGGAAGGGTTCAGGGAAGGTTATTTAGTTGATGAACTGCTAATTTTTTTTGCGATTGTTGAAGTCTGTGTTTTTTTTTCGTCTGCCGACGTCTGGATCTAATTCTCGGAAGGAAACCTCTCGCGCGATTCAAGGTCTCCGGAGGTGCAGCAGAGAACTGAGACCGCGCTCTGCATATAGCTCCGGGGTGCATAGAAACCGCCATCGCTGCCACTGCCGCGGCACACGTTACGAAATCCTCAACGTGCAGCCGTTTTATGTAGGTCAATACTCTTTCAACCGTGAGCCATGCAGCACAACGCGCCATGTCAGCTGGCAAGGCACGCGGCGCAGCGAGCTCACGGCGATCCACTGCGCTGAGCTGAGTGACTCTCGCGCTCCGTCTGTCGAATGAGAAGGCACTCTTCGATGGCAGTGCTCTAACTCCCCGTACTTGCGCATAGTAGGTAAATAGTAGGCTGTGTCGCGACTTGCGACTGGCCTGGCGCACGGCGAATGGGAAAAGCAAAAACAAAAACAACAACAGTCATAAAACAAACGCTCAATCGAGTTTGGTTCTCCTCGGCTGTGTTGTTGTTATTGCTCGTTCGCTCAACGTTCGTTCGGTTGATCGGGGGATCGTGGGGGTGGCAGCCGGAGGAGGAAATGCGCGAACTTGAACGGCGCGCGGCGGAAAATAATGAAGCGCGAGGAAGAAGTATGGAATATTGTTGCTTACTGCTACGGTTTGCGGCGGCCCAGTGCGATTTGAATCGCGTTGCTCGGAGACTCTCCGATGTGGACCGAACGTGCGGCGGCGATGATGGCGAAGAGCGGCGGTAGCGACTCAGCCGGAGCAACGAAGACGACGACGACGACGACGACGACGACGGTGACGGGAAGGTCTTGTGGAATTGCGTCATAGATATTGAGCTGTTGATGTTGCCACGTCGTTGTTGAGGTACCAAACCACCACCAGCATCATCGCGATGATCGTCATTGGATTTGGATCTAGATCGGAATGTAGCCTCGGAAGCTTGGATGGTGTTTCTGGTGGCGAGGATCTCGGTATGGGTTCCAGTTTGAACTTCCTGTTGGTTTGAATTGAGCTTCTTATTGCCGAATCAAAGCTGTCCGAGGGCTGGAATTGGTTTCCGATTTTCGTACAATAGAAATTATGTGTTTCGTGTATGATGACCTTGGAGTCATTTGGGCACCTAAACCCACGTTTAAAGTTAAAGGGTGTGTCGATTATTATTGCGAAACTTTACTGAATAGTCAAAAAGTTTTGAAAGCGGATATGAAGATGCTTTTTTTGGGGAGTACAGTAGCTGAGTATAGTCTCCCATAAGATCTTCCAACTTTGCTGTCCCCTCACGGAAGTGAATTTCTAGGAAGCCTGCAAAATACTCCTCTACGAAGGCTATAACCTCTTCGTTTGATGAAAAATGCTCTCCACGAAGGATTTTTTTTTAGATTTGAGAACAGCCAGAAGTCAGAGGGAGCTAAATCTGGCGAATAGGCTGGATGCTGAAACAATTTGTTCCTCAATTTACAATTTACGCGAGTGGTTTTTGAGCCGTGTGGACAGGTGGATTGTCTTGATGAAAAATGATTTACTTTCTTCTGCAAACCGGGTCTTTTTTCACAATTTGTTTCATGCAACTGATTGAAAAGGTCACAATTATAATCAGAGTTGATTGTCTTACCACTTTAGAGAGAATCTATCAATAAAATTCTACTTATATCCCAAAAAAACTGACGCTTACATCTTCTTTGCTGATTTCTGGAAATGAGCCGAAGTAACCACTTCGTAGCCTCTTGTTTTGATTCAAATTCATGGTGGTGGACCCAAGTCCCATCCATAGTGATGAATCGACTCAGAAAATCCAGACTCCAGAAAATCGAACGCTTTTGTTACTAGAAATTAGAAGAAAAATTAGTATTTTCCATTTAATTCCAACTACCTTTGCTTATCTTGACAGATACGCGTATTTCGTCTACAAAGTGCAGTCTTCTTCAGTGTCTCGTACTAATAACTCGAATTTTTTGTTGCATTGATAGCAAATGTGGCACCCATTGTGCCCACAGTGTTTTAAATCCCAAGACTTCAGCCAAAATATTTCATGTTTTTCCATGTGAGATGCCTGGTGTCAGTGTCAGTGTCAGTTATCACATCCACAATCGATCGATGATCTTCAAAAACCATATCATGTGTTTTAGCTATGATTTCTGGTGTTGATGCTCTTTTTGAACGTCTTGAGCGTAGATAGACTTCAACTATTGTAAGGCCTGTTTAAACTCCAAAACTCATTGATGACCGGTTGGAAATAAATGAGAAGAAACCTCTAATACTTTCACAGGCTTTGCAGGGATCTCATTAGCCGATAAACCTTCCAAAACAAAGAATTTAAGGTGAATTGTTGCTGCATGTAATTTTTCCAATCTTTTATCTGTCTCTCGCAAGCTCACCTTGCTATTTTAAATTGATAAATCTCGATTGTTAGTGAATGAGCATCCAATCGAACTCAATCAGATTGCGCACAGCAAGTAAACATACAAAGGGATGTGGTTAAATTTTCAATATGTGGTACAAATTCTAAGTTATATCACTTCTAAATATTGAGGTAATGGCTAGTCACTGCATGATATTCGGATTTTTTCATTATTCAAAAATACACTGACACGTCAACTTCAAATAGTATGTTAACAAAGAATGAATTGGACGATTGAAATGAAATTTTGAGTACGTTTTTATGAAAAACGAAATATTAAAATGGCATAGAAATTTTGGTTATTCTACTGCTGCATAGATGTCGCTTTGAAAACTTGTTGAGTAGCCTAGCAGATTGAAAACACAAGTCTTTTTTAGAGGCCCTCAGTTTAGTAAATCTCTCCGTTAATGGTACCTTTGGCTACGAAGGGTCATCTCCGCTTGCTACAAGTACATATGGTCAAGTCAGGTAATTCAAAGCAAATTTCAGCAGCTTCTTTCCGATTGAAACGCTCATCAAATGCATACTTATCCATACCCGTGAAAAATCCTGTTGCGCGTACGCTTACTCAATCAACCCAGATCCCTCATTTTGTGAAACATTTCTTGTTTTCAGACCAAGTCCGAAATGTTCTGATTCCGATTGAAACAAGCAATTAGAGCTCTGTCGGTTTTTTTGCACGTTGTTCTCGGTTTTCGGTCAACTCCGGGTTTGTGGTCTACTGTCATCGGGTCATTCCTGGATCCTTTGGAGGGTCCTTGAAACGATCGAATGATATGTTTATATATATATATATATATATATATATATATATATATATGTATATATATATATATATATATATATATATATATATGTATATATATATATATATATACATATACTATCAGTTTTCCTAAAGCACGAAGCACTACGTAAATTTAAGAGTGTTGCAATAATTATCGACGCACGTTTTATATAAAAAAATTGAATCCTAGAGGGTTTGAGCTGTTTAGTGGAATACTTGTAACTATAAATTAGAAGAAAATAGTAATCCCAGTTACCCCAACTACCCAGCTTATCTCCTAGACGCGTACCTTCGCTCCGATAATCGGTATACGACTGCTGCAGTGTACGTACTAATAGCTCGACTTCGACATTCTATCTGTTTCTCGAAACTGAAGAAGCTCTTCTCACAGTAGGCGAAAGTACGCGTACACTGTAAAATCTGCATACAGACGAAATACGCGTAGTCTGTCGAAGATAAGTTTAAGAGTGTGCGTAATAATTATCGACGCACGTTTTTATAAAAAAAAATTATTTCCTTTTTACCAAAACTTAATTTTTGAAATTCTATCTTATATAACGCAAACTCTGCTGTGTGTAGTTCCCATTTTTCTCTTAACGTCTACTCTAATGTAGACGTAAGAAATAGAAAGTTTACTTAAGGCCTGAAAAATAAATTACGGAATTTAAATTGATGGAACAATTACATTTTTCTTAAATCTAACATTTTTTGTCATTTTATCAAAAAGTTTCCACACCCTGACAAGCGTCCGATAGGACCTTGGCAATAGCCGTAGAAAAGAACGATGTTGGGATATTCACTTTTTCGATCAGCTGCTTCCCGGATTTCTTGGCCACAAATTTGTAGGAATAGGTCTTGCGTTTGAGGTTGTCACAGATATTCTCGATTCATCGCAGCTGGGAAACGTTCGTAGAATTCGCGTTGTTCGGTTCCACAGTCATGTTCATGCGGTCCAGCTATTTCAATGTCCTTCTGACATAGTGGGCCGATTACCACCTGCCAAAAGACCACATTCTCTCCCCAATGATGCTTCTGGATAAAGGCTGCTACTTCCGGCAGGCATTTGGTACGCCAATCTCCCCAATCATAGCCATCCCCAAGGAAAAAGAAACAGTGGCTTGGATGTCGATAACCTTCCTTAATGATGCTCACCCACAGGAGAACCTTCTTCAGGAATTTAGTGTGAGATGTATACCTAACCTCACTGCTCGCCTCATTGGTGGGGAACGTTACAGACCTGTCCTTTGCAAGTCGTTGCAGTCCAGGATCAGATACGTTTCATCGTTCAGCGTCCATCATCTACAGCTTCGCGCATCTCCGGAAAAATCTCCTTGGTCATTATCTTCAGCCGCTGCCATCGGGCTTCGAGACGAACGGCTTGAACCTGACATTGCATGTCGCCATGAAACAGAACCAGATACTGATACGTTTCTCCAATAATCTCCACGAAGAGACTCCTCGAACGCTCACCTGGCCACCTCCATGCACCGTTCGAGATAGAACCCACGTAGCCTTCAGTAGACATCAAAGGAAATGAGAAATGAATAGTCGGTGAGAATAGTTAAACAGAATGCCCTGTTTCGTGCACAGATTTTTTTTAAAACGTTCGTTGGGAGCATCTTGTCTAAGAAGGTTAAGTGATGCTCCATTTCTCTTCAAATATTTGGGACTTTAGCATTAACTATAGTCCTAGCCCAATATGGGTTAGGCTATAGCGCCATTTCTCGCTAACTGAAAAGAGAAGGATGTTTGAGAAGAACGGGCGGTGAGATAAAATTAATCGCATTTCTTTGATTGCAGCAACAAAGATTTACCGTACAGGTTTTTTTTTTAAACATTGAAGATATTATTTCACGTAACATTATTACTATTGTAGCTAATTTGTTTCTGAGATTTAACAGTGTTAATGATTTTCAAGGACATAAAATAAGCAGTATATTAGGGTAGCAATTTTTAAAATATAGTACAACAATTCAAAATAATGCATTCGTGATTCAATCCATAAAATATAAAATATGTTAACTGACAGACCAATGAGTGATCATCGCATTGCAAGTGCCACCAAAACAAATTTCATTTACATGTTGGCAATTTTGGGTTTCTTGCCTCTCAATAATAAATTTATATAATTATAAACAATATAAATAAAAATAAATGCTGGTTGAGCCGGTATAAGCTGAAGGAATGTTATTTATTTGCTGTGGGAGCTGTATATGTTTGATTATGCTTGTTTCAAATTATTTATCCAAGATTAATAGATCTGATGTTGATTTTGTTATTCTGGTAAGGATGTTATTCTAAAGCCTAGAAGACACATGGGAATCTAATCTGACCTAATCTAATGAAATCATACCTAATCTATCAAATAATTGTCGAGATTGACAACACCTTCAATCAATGTTAATACTACTAATGTGAAAATTTGCTCTAAAAACAAAATTTTCAAACGAACCAACTCGATAAATATCAGCTGATGCAGAGTACGGATTCAGCTGTACGTAATTAGTGAAATAATTATGAAGACTGACTTTTGCAAACATCCTGAAATATGGATAAAAAGAATAAAAACACTGAGAACATCGGTTGTACAAAATAGGATGGGTGGAGTGAAAAACTTTCTTCGAGATGCAGGATGAATTTAAAACAAACAAATTTTGTTAATCATAACGCATTGGTAGGTTTTCATTTCCTAAAAATTTTAAGAAATTCCGATAATCAGTTTAATTTTGATGAGTAAATATGTCTATGCCATTTTCATCGGATACACCCTTTATATTTTAACCAATAAAAAATGACAATTGTCAACAAAACTCTGGCATCGTGCTGTCAGTGAATACCAGATTTCTGAGCCATCAATAATTATGCAAGGATGTCACATGAAGCAACAAGCAACTTTAACAACACATAAGTACGATGGAGACCTCGTAAATCGCATTGTTGATGCAAAAATCGAGATCTTAATTCAAAAATAGTTTGATGTATTGTACATATTCTGAGAATACCGTAATATGATTGATGCTATAATTGTACAAGGATGTCCCTTGAAGTTTTAAAAACGCAGAAATTTGATGGAGGCCTAATAATGTAAAACTTCAACATCTAAACTATAAAATAGTTTAGAGTACTGTAAATATTCTGCCAATACTGTAATATGTCCGCAACAGTGTTAAGATTTTTCTTGTAGCTTTTACAGCTAAGAAGTACGGTCAAAAAACTCTAAACCTCCTTGTCGATCATGTACAACACCTTGATCTAAATTCAAGGACAGTTTTGAAGATATAGATCATCATAGTGTCCGTAACCATACCTGTTCAGTATTTTTCTAGATAAAAGAGTTATTTTTGAATAAGTCTGCAGAACAAAGTTCATCTGCAACTCTAAAAGCCGCAGTTTGATAGCAAATTTTAATTTTGGGCCTTATATGGATCCATCCGTATTGAATCGGTTAAAACACTCTCACCAACTGAAGTTAGCAACTATTGGATACCTCCCATCGTACACATCGCTAAAATCGGTCGACTGCGATGGGTTGGGCATGTCGTAAGAATGTCGGACGACAGCCCTGTGAAAATAGTTCTCGAAAACGAATCGACGGGTACAAGAAGAAGAGGCACGCAACGAGCAAGGTGGATCGATCAAGTAGAAGGCGACCTGCTGACTCTTCGCAGACAGCGAGGCTGGCGAGGTACAGTCTAGGAACGATTACAATGAAGATAACTTCTGTGTACAGCAGACACCACACCGACCTTGGTCTGATTGGTAACGTAAGTAAATCTTGGATAAATATTTGCGTTACTATAGGAAATCGTTGGTTATTCTAGTCATTATTTTCAATTGTCTTTTAGGTCCTTATCATGAATTACTCGAGATTTTTCTGGCAAGGTTGTTATTTAAACATTTGTCAGGGTGGCCCAAATCTGAACCTATGGCAAACATTTGTGCACTAACCCTATTTGATATTTATTAAGTCGGTAACCGCCATCACTTCGAAATTATGACCGACTTCAATCAATTTTACAAACAGGGATGCCGTATATTCAGACGTGTCTGTAGATTTCCAGATTTTCCCATGTTTGTTGCAGACTTTTTTAATGATGCAGACATTAAGCAGTCATTTTGTTTAAGTTGCAGACTTTTACAGACATTTGAAATATTTTTCAAATTTCAAATAGAGGTATTTGGGTGCACTGAAACTGTTTTCAAATGGCAACCATGGCTTGGTGCTTACCAAGGTGACTCTAATATCTCAGGTGGTCTATTTTCTTCAGTTGGTCGGGAAGACGCGTGGATTGTATTAGTATGCGTTTTAACATAGCTGAAATTCTCATATACACTATTGAGACCACCTGAGATATTAGAATCACCTTGGTGCTTACCTTGTGCTAACGTTCACCACCGCAATTAACGTGTGTGAGTACTGATGTGGTGCTGTCGTACTTGTTGTCTTGCTCACTCCTATTGGAAACTTGAAAACAAGAACCAATGTCATTTTTTCCAGTGAGAGCAAGTAGGAGAGTTTCGATTTTGAAATAATAACTCCTACAGAGTATGAGGTGTCTAGTGGAATACCTGTAACTAGAAATGAGAAGAAAAATTAGTATTTTCCATTTAATACCAACTACCTTTGCTTATCTTAACAGATACGCGTATATCGTTTACAATGCTCGAGTCGAGTTTTTAGTACACGACACTGAAGAAATCTGGCTTTTGTTTGACGTATATATTGATCAACCTTGTATATTGTTTAATTCTTGAGTTATGATCACTTGAATGCGTCCAAATTCACTTTGAACCGGGCTTTAGTATTGATGACCTAAAGGATTAGAAAGTTGTAAAATGTTGACTGTTGAACTTTCACCTTATATAGCCCAAAAGGCTACTGTTACAATTGAAGATGTTTTATGTTTAAGGACAGTTTCAATGACCTATAATATTCCAAGATTTTTGCATTATGTGTGTTGGCGTTCTACACTTTTCAATGACTATTACGTTCTAAAATATTCACTGAATATGGTTGAAAACGTAGCGTTTCTTTGTATATCCCAAAAAGCTATATTTACTACTGTAGATCATAAGTTCTGAACTCAAGGACTGTTATGATGACCTGAAACATTACATAATAATCAAATAAAGACTGTTGGCCTCCCAAATGGTTCATTAAATATGTTTGACTAAATATCATGATCTTAAAAGCTACTGTTTCAACTGTAGATCTGAAGTTCTGAACTCAAGTGCATTTTGAATAACCTAGAACATCCCTGAAAGGTACGAACATATTTATCGTTTATCACCAAAAATTTAATAATACCTATGCATAAGCACCATATCATTAATAAGGCATTTATTTTTGCTTCCTGAACTTTTTGAAATTCAGAATGTTTTACATCGCCAATTAAGGCCTTTTACTCATATGTTGTTTTATTATATTTTCCTGATAGAAGAATTGATGCAGAATAAATTTTTCGAAGACAGTGTACACTTTTATTCAGTGTGTGATTTCATACAGCCATTCTCCTTTTCGGGCCATATGTGATCCCTTAGGCCTGAAGGGTTCAATATGGTCTTTGAGATAAGGTTTATGCGTTTTTCAATAGTATGTGGCCGTAAATCTACACTGTTTTGAAGTTGATGCGTGGAAATATTTCCGATCGATTGATGTGATGTGATGTGATGTGATTGGAAGCCACCACCAGTGCAGGACTTGCCATGGCGTACAGTTCCTCCTAATGGTAAGATCAAACTGTACATACCTATAATTCTCACTATTTTGTTGTATGATTGGCCAAAAACGGGGGTGTGGGCCTTACACGAAATCCACGAAATCTACGGAAAGGCTAGTGATTCTCCTTCCAACGAAACGCTCATATTATAGGAAATGAGCAGTAAGCAATACACATTAGGATTTCCGTCTGGTGGTTTGTTAAAAATAGGGTTAGTAAACTCACTGTAGACCGTCTGAAAATAATTAGATCTTCCCTGATCTCGATCTCATGGTTTCCATCAAGGAAGGCATAATTGTCATCCATGACTTGAGCAAAATAACCACGAATCCCTCATCCAGCCTACACTTCGTCTGGCACCCTGTATTCCTTCCTTACCCTTTTTTATAGAATTTATGTAAATAGTGCACATGATATAATATAATATATGCATTGATAAAATATAATTGACAGTCACTGGATTGTTACTACAAATAAAAAATGGGATACGTATTAAAATCTAAATAGTTCTGGAAAAGCAGAGTTGATCAGTCTTTTCAACAAAGATAAAATTTCAATGAAAAGATATTTGATTTGTTTTATTTTTGGAGAATCAAAAGACTATTCTATAGGTCGAAGAAAACAGTTTTAGTGATCGAAGAGCCTGGTTTGATGATTTCTGAAATAAATGGAATATCTTATCATAATACCACATAACACATATATTTAAATATAATTCTATACTACTAATAACCACAAACTGGTCTTTTATGGAATAGAAGTTGTAGCTCAAAAATAGAATTTCAAAAAAAATGTTATGCTGAAATACTGAAAAACAAATTGAACATTACAAGCATTAAATTGTCATGCTGCTCCGTCCTCTGAAAAACGAAAGTAATTTGAAATACGAAGATGTCACTAGGTGTGCTGAAATTATTAACTAAATGAGAATGGAAAATATACCACCGACAAACCGACACGAAACTCAATCTTCACTATTGATCAAGAATCCGTAACGACCGATTCAAATGTGCAGCGATCCCATCTGTCAAAACCTATGGAATAATTTTATCTAGATCAAATAAATGTGTCCAAAATTGCTCAGACATGAACCTTTTCAAATTCCCAAGCGTGTTCGTGGCTTCAATAAACGTGCTTAGTGAACACGAAGATAGATGTCAGTAAAATTATTTGAACAGAAATATCAAGACATTTTCTATTGTCATTCATGTCGGTTTGTCGGTGAATATACCCTGCTTGAACACGATCTTCAGTCGCAGCCACTCACTTCCCTGTTGACAAGCTGACATCATTGATTGCCCAGACTACACCAACCAGCATCTCCATACTGAAATGCTGAAACAAATTTTAGAACTACAGCATAAAAATTAATTTATAACCACAATGAAACTGACTCTTAGCTTCGAATCTTGCCTGAGAATCCCTACTGAGCCCTTGCGACACGTCAAGCTGGCCAGTTTGGCGCAATGGTGGAAATATTTCCGATCGATTGGTGCAAAAATTTTGAAAATCTTTTGAAAAATAACTGAGATATTAACGCTCAAAACCTGACCACTTTTCGTGACGGTCGCTGAACGATTTTTTTTTAAAAATAATAACCCAGTATAGAAAAATAAGACGTAGTTCTACGTCAAAACACACCAAAAATACAATAATGTTCAATGCTATTGTCACCATGAAAATTACTGTTAAAGCGTTGGTAATATTGGTCCATTGCCATTAAATCACAACGAAAATCAAGTTTCACAATAATGCAAATCATTTTTGAGAAATTTGCCGTAGAAAAGGGGTTTCTGAGTATTTTCATCGAAAAGCAATCAACTCTAAAGGGTGTATTCGATAAAAATGGCACACAGAAAATCTTCTGTAACTTTTGAATCGTATGAGTAAAAAACCTAGAAATTTGAGTAGATCTTATCCATAGTGTACTATTTACATCTGCTAAGTTTCATAGTTATACATTCAGTAGTTCCAGTCATGTCGTCGAAACAAGCAATTGTCCGTGAGAAAATTTTGTGCACTCACAATCAAATCCAGGGCGTCCCACCGGTGGATTGCTAAAAGGCTTGAATTGCAAACACAACTGTGTCTCGTGTAATAAGAACCTTCAAGGAGCGTCTGAGTGTCCAAAGGAAGGAAGCGAGTGGTCGTAAAAGTGGTCCAATGGACAGTAAAATGGCCAGGAAAGTCGTACAACAACTCAAGAACCGTCCAAACATGTCAATTGAGATGTCGCTAAAAAGTCTAAGGTGTCAGTCGGTTTTGTATAGAAAACCATGAAGCGTGCTGAGTTACATGTTTACAAAGTGCAAAAAGCCCCAAACCGGAATGAAAAACAAAACATCACTGTGAAAACCCGCGCAGAACTCATTAGTAGTTCTTCATTCCCTGAAAATTTCAAGAAAATCCGATAATCAGTTTAATTTTGATGAGTATATATGTGTGTGCCATTTTTATCGAATACACCCTGTATCTATCAACTAAACCATTAATACAAACTTTTAAAAATATATACCTCGGTATCAAAATACAATTAAACCCAGATTAGATTAGATAAATCGAAAGTGTTGGTTTTAAAACAAAAATCTTATATTTTATACTACACTGACCTACTGTGTAAAATACATAATAAGCAAAATAACACTAATATTCGATATAACATAAATATTTAAACAAAAATATAAAATACACCTTTCAAATACCGAGAGCTAAATCGAAGGTACGCAAGCTGACAGCCCCTCGACTCTAACTACAAACAATGTCCTTTTTACCAAAAATTTTTAAGTTTCATTGTAGTGTTTTTTTTTTAAGAAATGTAATAAAATAAAAAATTTGGAATTTTTCATTCAACTTTTAGTTTATGTAACAAATATATTCCTTTGTATTGTAATTTCGTTGTAATTCAATAGTTATTTCTGGACGAAGAAAAAAAAAGTCTGTTGAATTTATCAAATGAAAACTAAATATTGAGTTGAAAATTTTCTGGAAAGATTGTTACAGGACAAAACTATAGGGTATCGTGTAATCTATGCGAAGTGTCACTTCAAAAATATGAACCAATTGTGTAAGAATGCCTAAAAACCAAGCAACAGATGCAGAAATGTTTACATAATCACTCATATACACAGATAAAAAGAAACATTGAATTTTCTGCGTTATATAATGCACATAAAGGGAATGCTAGATTTGGCAAAAATTATAGGATATTTCATGTAAATTCAAGCCAGATAACGCCTAAATCTAGCCTGTTGTATGAAAGATTGCAAACATTGTTGTATGCGAACATTGTTTACGCCTCCTTTGGTTTGGAATTAAACGAAGCGAAACTTTACGCGCTTGTTAAAATTAATTATTTTTTTCTGTGTAGTGAAATGGCCATAACGTGCTCTTTTATTACGTCTTTTAGTCGAAAGAAGTCTAATTTTGCAAACAAACAAAAATTTACAGACTATTTTTAACATTCTCAGACATTTATAATTTTTATTGCAGACATTTGAAAAAAATACATGATCTTCCTTATTACAAAATTCTCAACACCTGCTCGATTTACCCATACATGAACGTCTGAGTTTACTTGTTTTTGTGCGACTTCAAAACAAATTCTCCTCTACTGTAAAGAGATTTGACCAAGTTAACAAGGTCGAACTGTCCTCTGTCAACAATACCCATACTGGAAGCGGTATATCAGCTCAATTTGATGCTTGTTAACCAAAACGGCGTCGCACCGTTTTGCATGGAACGTTTCAACACAATGGGATTGGGTAATTTGAGGCAACTCGTATTCTATGTACGTATTTCTATTGCTTCCACTACCGCAACGCAACACCATTTCTATTATTCATCCAGCTGTGGTGTCCGAGCGGTTAAGGAGATGGACTTGAAATCCATTGGGTTCGACCCGCACAGGTTCGAATCCTGTCCACAGCGTCATTTTTTTCGCAGGAGAACCAATTTTCGTGTAACCAACATTTTTGGCAAGGGAGCTGACGAGGTTATTTTTCGGTTGCTAACCGGACAACGTAAAATCCCGATAGGTCAACGCATTCACTCTCCAACGCGAACATTTATCCTTCGCATTTGCTGAATTTTGATATTTAAATATGTGTCTTGGCGCACGTCCACATGCACAACCATCTACTGCGATGCGGTGGACGTGCTACCGACTCACACACGACAGCAAATCAAGCATCAGGATGGACCTTTTATTATTCAAGTCGTGTGCGCTTTTTGGAAGCTGCGGCACACCGCACACGGTCGCCGGAGAAAAGTGCCATAAAGTGGATTTTTACAACCCTGGGAAGAGTCACACACATTACACCTCCTACATGGCAAAACACCCACCACCCGCGGCATCCGCAGCCGATGGGTCAGCGACGTTCTGTTCCCAGTCCAACCAAGGGAACTGGAATCCATTCCGACGCCAATTAGTGCCAATGCTAGGAAGCCACCACGCCACACACCAACCACCGTCCGAAAACGGTTCACTCTCAGCTGATGAGCGCCCGCTCACTCACTCTCTTCATGCCTGCCTGGCTGCCTGCGCTCAGCCACGCAAAACTGGTTGCCTTGGTTTTTGTACCTTGCCTACTACGCGCTTTGGATGTCGGGCGACCTTTTTGGAATCTGTTTTTGTTTTCTTGTCGAACCAGACCGTAAAACACCATCAGCTTGCCAAGAGGATGATAGAGAGAGAGAGAGAGGGAAAGACACGCAATCACTGAAATGCACACTCCAAGAGACTGACGTTGAAATTGAAACTGAAGCTAGCCTAGATTTGCTAGTAGTAATGTCTTCGTAATCATCGAGTCCCTTGGTTGGTTGTTCTTAGATGTTTTCAAGGAACAGAATTGAATAACAGAAGCGGAGGGTCGCAATATTACGGTATTATGTAGTATAATAATTGAGTGGGGGTTTAGTCATTCAAGAAACATTTACTCGGCAAGATTACTGTTTCAAAGTAGGTACTGAGGGAAAAAACTGGTTTTAATTGACGGTTGATTTTATCTTTCAACAGGATTTCAAGTTATAAAATTGAAATAATCAAGGGTATGTCCCACCCGAAGACCCGGGATGTCCCTAAAGTGAACTACAAGTGCACTTGAAATTACAGGGCAATAACTTCTGCAGGCGATTCAGAATCAATAAATTCACACATGATGCTATTTTGTTTCATTTCCATTTACAATCGCAACTAGAACTATCGCAACCGACATTTCTAACCCTCACTCAGAGCACATAAATGTCTGATGTCGGATTGTTTCTCGGATGAAACGACGACGAAAACGACGACGGCGGGAATAAGTTGCAAATTACTGGACTCTGCCAACTGTGGCACTGGCTCTCTAGCGCACAGAGATGCAAAACTTGGATTTCTCTCGACGATGGTTCGCGTACCACCAGAAACCGCAGCCCTGGCAAGCGATTAGACTCGTTTCGCTGCACATTTATCTCTCGGATGATGGTGTTGTTCCCCTTCTCCCCAAGCCTACCGACTTCTCCGGTACAAAGTCGTACGGCTGGTTGGTTGGATATGTATAAGAGGTAGACGTTGCGCTGAGCTGCCTGCCTGACTCTTGGCTCGCTCGGTCGGTGAACGGTGTTGTGTGTCTGCAAAAACGATTTCGCCACATCGACCTGCTCCGTCCCAGCCAACCTCTTCCACCCTAGCCGTGTTCATCAGCAGTTCTGTTGGGCCCACACACGGTCCCCGTAAACCGTTTTTCATTTTTGCCTTCATACTTGTTTCGGTTCTTGAAGTCCCTCCTGGATGAAGATCCGTTCGACGAACTCATAGGACCCATCGGGTCATCGTCATCGTCGTGCGTTCCGTGCATATTGCAGAGATGAATGGCTTGTTGTGCATCTTTTTTTGCGTTGTTTTGGGGCAGAAATTCGGGACCAGTGGAAAATGCTCGTCCTTTTATTCGGTTCGTCGTTCCTGAAACGATTAGTTGGAAGAGGGGTGAATTGAACTCTTTCAAGGTTGTTCCACTCAGGTTTTCGATTCGATGCATTTATGTTTGTGCGTTGATTGAACTTGATGCTAGCGTTTCAGAGGAGACATATGTGGAACTTAGTGTTCTAAGATTTTATTGATTGTGACAATGGGGGATTTTTTTATTATCGTAGGGTCGAAGGGTCTCAGGTTGTTACGCAACTCTGTCCACGCATAGGGTTCTTGGATATATGAACAGAAAACAATATTAAAAAAATCAGGGTTGCCAGTTTTCCTACAAAATTTTCCACAGTGAAGATAAATCTTGAAAAATCCGGGAAAACATTTTCTGAGTCATGAAAAATTAAAAAAAAAATTCTTGTTTATTAATTCATGCGTTAACATCGTTTAAACGTTATTGTTGAAGATTTAATGCTATCGAAAAACAACGGGCAATAATAATAAAAAAATCCGAAAAGTGTCGTCTTCCAATTTGCTTATAAGTAGCTAACGTATGCTTTAAAGGTAAGCATGTGGTTTTTTAAATTATGTTCAAGGTAGCTGCTAGGTAGACAATTTAAGAGGTACAAAACCAAACATCGGACAAGGAGGAGAATAATCGTTATGAAAGAAACACATTTGAAATATCTATATATATATATACATAAATAAATTTTTAATTTTTGTCTGTCGAAAACCACTGAACCGATCAGCGTGGAATTTTGTATGAAAGGGTTTTTGGGACCGAGAAAAGATGCTGGGGGGGCTCCCATACACAGAAAAAAATAATCAATTTTAACAAGCGCGTAAAATTTCCGCTACAAACCAAAGGAGCGTAAACAACGATATTGTTTGCAATCTTTCATACAACATGCTAGAGTCAGGCCGCGTTATCTGGCTTAAATTTACATGAAATATCACATTATTTTCTGTCAAATCTAGCATTCCCTTTATGTGCATTAGATAACGCAGAAAATTCAGTGTTTCTTTTTATCTGTGTACAAATGAAACACGAAATTCTGCATAACTTGAGAATTAATCAAGCAAATGAAACCCAAATTTAGCATGTGGGAGTTTTTGGAAGCAAAGAATGTTTCTACTGAGGTCCTATTGAGGGGTACTGAAACCTCTCCCTTTTCTAGAAGGTGAGGCTCGCATACAAATGAAACAGAGGTTTCTGCGTAACTCAAGAACTAATCAAGCAAATGGAACCATATTTGACATGTGGGGTTTGCTGGAGGCAAGAAATGTTTCTACGGTGGTTTGAAACACCTCCTATCTCCTAGGGGGGTGGGGGGAGTTGCTCTCATACAAATCTGAAATTTCGGCATAACTCGAGAAATAATTAAGCAAATGGAATCAAATTTGGCAGTTGGGAATTTTCGAGGCAAGAAATGTTCCTACAATGATTAGAGACTGCTCTTTCCACGCTGGTATGGGAGGGGTCTATACAAATGAAACACCATTTTAAACAAACATGAGAATTATCTAGGCAACTAAAACACAAAATGTTGTTGTTTCTCAGGTGTACAGCATGTTCTTGACCTGGAAGTTTGAATCCCTTTTTAGTTCAGAAATCGGGGATGCTTGAGTTACCTTAGTGCTACCTAATGCACATGAAGTTATTCTAAGGCAGAGACCGAAATTTTCGCCTGCTTGTGATGTATGATGTATGATGATATGTACTACCACCCATTTAGCAGCATGGAAACTAAGTCCGACAGCAATGGGCTCTCCTCTGCAGTTAGACTTGATCGTGGCTTTAATAACCACTGATTATCCTAATCATACCATTGTATGAAGGGGCAAAAAGGGGTTGCAGGATCGATGGCAACATCACTCTGCATACGTTTCACAGGGATATAAAGAATCTCCTTCCAACAACAAGATTGAACAATTGGTCAACAGAGCAAGCTATCTAACATAAGGATGCTCCAATGGGCGGGAAGAAGAGCCCACCTCTATTCACAAACTGTTAGCAATGGGAGTTGCCATTCCACTCTCCCCATCCAGAGGTCTGGATCATCAATCGGGTGCCCTGATGGTCCCTCCCATTCCATGAAATATTTATATAATAGTTGTATATATTTATGTAAATGAAAAATACTTCAAGAATTCGTATCTATTATTTATGATCTCCATTCGTTTGATCCTGAAAAGCAAGAAATGTTGTAAATTGTTAAAATTCGTTCTCAGCGATAGCAGCAACTCACCAAAAAAAAGTAATTCGAGGTATTCTGAAAATGTTTGTTCAATCTATTGAAATTTTACAGAATTAATATTTATACATTTTAATTTACTGTTGCCATGGTCACTATTTGCTACTTGATGCTGATTTTATAACGGAAATCCACTTTTATTTCTGCTGACTCAATAATTATTGCTCCTAGGTTAGCTTCTTGTATTCAAGTTCAACTTCTAAATCATAAGAGGAGAAGAAAAGATCAAAATAATAATTGGACATATAAGACATAATAATTAAAAGTAGATATAACCTATTAGATAAAAATAATAAAATTATTTTATTGTTGTAAATAAATAAAATCACGAAAAACTAGTAATGATAAAAATGATGATGATAGAGATGAATGGTAACAGTAACGAATAAACCATGTCATATAAGATAATATATACATGTAGTGAAGGGATATTATTAAATGAACTGAAAATTACATGACTATTGCCGACTGCTGTGTTTGTTTGCAATTGTAGACAGAGCTTGCGCTTCCATTATGAGCCACAATGTATGATTACAAAATGAGAAAAAAATTAAATTCCGATATGTTAATTTTTTTACAATGATGACCTGGAAGACCTGAAAGATGCTTCAGCTATTGTCTAGATTGACAACATTGCGCAGGCTACGCCAGCAGCGTACTCACATGTATCAAGCTGGCAGTCTTTTGTGATCACGCTGACTCTTGGTGGAGGCGTTGAGGTAGGAGCTTGTGAGGAATAGAGGTCGGTCGCACCCTCAGCTTCAGGGTTGTCTGACTCACCATTTGAAGCCCTTTTCTTATGCCAACTCTTTATAACTCAAAAACCAAAGAGTGTTATTGATCCTTCATTTCTCTTTTGCTCAGATATAAAAAAATGTTCATGCGGCCTTGTAGGAATCAAGAGTTATCGAAGAATTCAAATATCCTATTTCCTTTTTTCTGTTTTTTTGTGGATTTGTTAGTTTTTGGGCACTTAATCAAAATCATATGCGATACTAATATTTCGGCTTTCATGTTTGCTGAAATTTTCTTCGTTATTCTGTTAGGGCTTGCCCGGTTATCAACCTTCTTTTCATTACATCACTTCAGTGAGCAGAGATAAGAGTGCTATAACCTTGGCAATGGCTATTGCCAGACTTTTGGTTCAAATGCCAAAAGTTTTACCGACAGGCAAGAAGGAGGCATAAACAAATCTTTCTTAGCATGTATGCTCAACGATAAAGTACAAATTATCACACTGTTTAATCTCTACATGGTAGCTATTGGCTCTGAGAGGTTCACGCTTTCTTCCTTCCCTTGATTCAAATGTAGCAAGAGCGATTTTGGATGTTTCTGCGGTACGGCTCTGAGCTCACGATGTGGACCAGATGGAGTACCCACTGGCCAAGGTTGGATTTGAGAAGGGGGGTGGATCTGCTGAACGACAGAATATGTACCGGATCTTCACCGTACGCTCCCAAGTGTGGCGATGCACCTGAAGGTACTGCTGCGTCGTTCAAACTACCGGAAAGACTGCGGCTGGAGAAAGCCGATGCGTTTGGTGCCACCAAGCACTTAACTTTGGAAAAAATGTTGAATGCGGTTAGTCCGTACGCACCAAAGACCACAATCAACGGATCTGTGATTCAGAATGGACCAAACTTCGATACTGACCTGGCTGTGCCAGCTGTCGGTACTGCCAAGAATGCCGTCAAGGGACACCTGGACGTCAGCCCGAAGCACGTTAATTTCGATTCGAGAAGAAATCAGATAAAAAAATAAATAAGCCGTCTAAATAAATCCGAGTACCGAAAAGAATTTCAACGTTAAGATGGTTTTGGCTTACACGGAAAACTCGGTACGGCATTTCTTTCCGTGTTTAAACGGCAGTCTCTAAAACCTGTCGGTTTTTATTTCCATTTCAGTTCAAAACGTTTTCGTCTTTTTGTCTGGCAAAGACTTCGCCGGCTCCAGCTCATCGCCATGAACTGGCAGGTCAGAGCGCGCGGGTTCGAAGTCGAAGATAAGTAACTTTGCAATCGATGTCAAGCCAGCTTGCCAAAACAGTTGGTTCGTTTCTGACTTTGCGCCAAGAATCAATTCAAGGTCGGCGGAGAGTACGGATACCCGCTCAAAGTACAAGGTTGCTGCCAACGGCAGGCTGCCAAGTACAACAGAGAAGTCTGCTGGCGATTACGATGATGTGACTGTGGGAGGATCCCCGCTCAGCAAGCACTTCTTCAAGTTCGTCTCGAAGCGCGACCATGGATGCTGTCAAGAGCAAGTCTCCAGAACTGATCTGACGGCCCAGCGCAGCACCGGAACCAAGATTCTGATCGGAATGGGGTTGCGACCAACAAGTTCGCTACGCGAACAGGATGGTGAGCTCAACCTGGAGAGGTGCTAGTTTGTTGCTGCTGAAAAGGCTGATCCCTACAAGTAAGTACAGGTTTCTTAAACTTTGCCAAGCAATTGGGATTAGATTTGTCACGTAGTCACGTACTTGGAAGCATCCTGGAAAAACAGGACACCCCGCTTCTCTAGTGTTTATATATTTGCAGGACCGTATATTGCACGTTAATGGTTTTTTTTAAATTCTTTTTCTCCGAATAACCACTCGTCATATTTTGGACGCTACTAAGCACGGCAAACCTGATCAGCAATTTTGTCTCGCCATCTCTTCATCTTTGTTGCCTACCTAGTCACCTTTCCACTCTTCTCCAACTTCTGTTTGATAATTGCCTAATAATAGTTCTCAAATGTGGCGGAATGAAACGCGGTTTGGCGGATCCGTGCATCGCCTTTTCGAAGAAATCCACCCCGTTGTCTCTTCGATACCACTGTAGTGGCTCCGCCGTAGCGGCAGCTTGCCCAAATCAGGCCAAGACCTTACAGGTCCATTGTGAGCTTTTGATGTACGGAAGAGATGACCGTTCTTTAAGACACTCCCTGCCTGTACGGTTTTGGAATTCACAGTCTTGTTTACGATCAACTCACCATTTGAAGCCCTTTCTTGTGCCAACTCTTTATAACTCAAAACTAAAATTGTTATTGATCCTTCATTTTCTTTTGCTCAGATATAAAAAAATGTTCATGGGCCTTGTAGGAATCAAGAGTTATCGAAGAATTCAAATATCCTATTTCCTTTTTTTTCTTCTTTTTCTGTTTTTTTGTGGATTTGTTAAGTTTTTGGGCACTAATCAAAATCATATGATATATATTTCTAGCTTACTGTTTGCTGAAATTTTCTTCGTTATTCTGTTAGGCTGCCCGGTTATCAACTTTCTTCATTACATCTTCAGTGAGCGAGATAAAGTGCTATAACTTGTAGTTATTGCCAGACTTTTGGTTCAAATGCCAAGAGTTTACCCACAGGCAAAGGAGCATAAACAAATCTTTCTAGCATCTATGCTCTCAACGATAAAAAGTACAAATTATCACACTGTTTAATTCTACATGGTAGCTATTGGCACTGGGAGGCGTTCACGCTTTCTTCCTCTTCCCTTGATTCAAAGTAGTAGAGCGATTTTAGATGTTTCATGGAATCGCTCTGTTTTAATCCTCTCTTTGCGGCACATACTAAGCAGTGGGCTCCGGCCGAGGACAAAGAAAAATTATCTATTCAAGAAACCATCATTTTCCAGGATGCTTTTTCAAGAATTGGGCTGCGTTCCAGTCGAAGCAGAAACTGAAAACCGTTGGCAGCCATACAGCCAGAGCAGCGTTGTACAGGCCTCCACTTACTGGTCACTTCACTGAACTTCCGGTCCATTTGATGCGTTTCCAAAAGAAGGATGATCTGCAACTTTTCACTGTACTGCCGCCAGGTTAAAAGGGGTAACGCTCATGAGAACAAATCTTTGGCTTGTAAGGTGTACTTTGCCCTTGTTCCGTTTCGGAACTGGTACTGCATCTGTCAAAGTGCTTGAAAAAGCAACAGAAACTTCTCTGTTTCGCTGAACCTGGTAACTTCTGTGACCAAGCCGGCTCTGAAGGCAGCCAAGCTGTTTGCTCGATGGAAACCGCTTCTCGCGGCTTGCGTATCTCAGCGTTGGAAATCTGGTCAGCAATACCGCCGTAAGCTCGGATGTGAAGCGGCTGATGTTAAGGAAATTTTCGATAAGTTTGCAGTTAAGCTGAGGTAAGTGCCAACCCGCACCAACCGCAAGGAAGAGGATACGCATTTGTTGCTTGCTGTTTGAAGCTGGTGTTAAGAACTCCAACACGCCAGTTTCTCCACTGTCGGACATTGGTCGTTCAATGCATCACTCGGACAAGTCATCTGCTCGTATTCGTGTTGCCACCTTCCAAGCCTTCCTAGCTGCATCCTGTAACAAAAACGTTGTCAACTCCGCTTTGAACTTCCTGAAGAACACCAATGAAGACCCCGGACATCCGCATCCGCGGTTATCTCTCGCTTGTTGAATGCCCATCGGCTGCCGTTGCCACCGAGTTCAAGGCTCTGTTAGATAAGGAGAAAGGTCTTACCAGGTTGCGGATCCTTCGCGACCACCACATCTGGCAAGCCTCTACGCGCTTCTGCTGACCCAGCTCGGGAGGCAGCTCTGTCGTCAGCGCTCTGCTAACCTACGCGCGACAAACAAATTCCCATTCGATTTCCGTTGTTATTCTCGCCCAACCGTGAGTTCTCGTATATGCCCGTGATGAATCGTCCGGACCGGGTGCCAGTGCTGATACTAGCGTGGTACACGGAAACTAATGTGTTGATTAACAATGAATATGTCGCGAACTGTTTTCCCGCCGCAAATGAAAACTGAATAAATCGGGTATAAACCATGAGCTGAATTCCTGATACTGAAAGCTTGTGCTCCATGAATCTGGCAAATCTACTTTTTCGACTGTGAATGTATACAAAAAAATAAACTCACCGTTAGGATTCCGAACTAGTGGTGTTGACGGGGGCTACACCACGCACACGCGCGCGCGCGCGCGCGCACGCGCGCACCGCGCACCCCCACTGCCTTGGTGTGTGTGTTGTATTATTGTATGTAACCTTATATGCATTATTGAAAGAAAAAACCTTAAACCGTTGGTAATGACACCTGATATTATATTGTGACGTATTATGGTGACTGATGATACCGTTATTGTTTCTGTAGCCGTTGGAGAAATTCTGGTTGCTGTGCCGTCACCGGTGGAGAAAATGGTCGTTGTTACCGTTGCTGCCGTAACACCTTCTTCTTGTACCTGTTGTGGCGTGAAAGGAGAAAACCATTTTCTGCCGCGTTTTCTGCGTTTTCTATGGTACGTTGCCTGCCATATTCTTGTTGTGCCGCCTGTTATAACGTTATTGTTGACCGTATTGTTATTGTTGTTCTTTGCGTTTATTGTTACCTTGTGCCGTTGGGCTCATTTATGCACACTGCTTTATTGGAATAATTTGCATTTTACCGCATTGTTTGGTACCAAAGCGTGCTGTGATTGCCATGACCCTGCTGATACCGTTACCGCGATGCGACGCGACCTGTTGCGCGACGCCACGATACAGCAATACCGCGCATTTCTTCCACGCATTACCCATTTATTGTTGAAAAATGTTATTACAACACATTTTCTTACCTTTGTATGCTTATTATTATTTTGTGTGTGTTGTGCATACAAATATGGTAAAAACTACTTCTTCTTTTTCTTTATACGCTGTTATTATGCATTTCAATGCTGGGTGACAAACCGTTCTTTATTGTGGTTTTGTGCAGATCCCATGCGCGCAGGCTGTATTATTGTTATGGCGTTATTGGTTGTGCTGTGTGCTTGTATTACCTGCCGTTGCGTTATGACCTGGGTGCTTATGATTTTTTCTTGTTCGGTCTTTTATTGAAGGGCCTGGGTTGCACTAACCTTCTTGTTGTATGTGGTTAACCGCATGCCGTTACCAGCATTTTCTTTTGTTTATTACCATGCTGGGCGGTAATGGAAAGGCGGCGGAAGCGCACGGTATTTGTTTTGCCTGTGCCGTGCCGCCATGTGTATTGTTATTATTTATTGTATTTATTGCATGACGGCTGGCCAGCCTTTGCGTGACACACACTTTTATTTTTCCAGCCCCTTACCGCGCAACCAAAAAAAAAAAAACATGTTAATATGTATGTGTGGCATTGTATTATTGGCGGTGTGTGTATTTATTATGTGCCTGTTTTCGTTATTGTTATTTATTGTGTGGTGCGTGGTGTGCCATGCTGTTCTGATATGCGGTGCAGCACCTGGGTGTGTACCGCTCTGATCTGGCATAACACCACTGTGTACCATACCGGTGAGCATCATCTCCTGTGTTATTCCGCTGCGTTGCCGGTATGCGCGGCATGGTTTCTTTTACCGCTTATTCTTCGTCGGTACTATTTATAACCTGATTATTGATGCCACATTGTTACCGGTATTTGTGACGTACATTGCCTTGTGCGTGCTGCTGCACGTGTGGCAAACAGAAAAGCTGACCTGTTGCGCATTATAAACCTTTTATTCTTATTTGCTGCACATTGCTACCGCCTTGTGGTATTACATATTGGGCATTTTCTGACGCATTTTGCTGCTGTTGTATTCTTTGACCATTTATTGTTTTATTGTACCTTGTGCATTGCACCTGAACGACACGCACAACATGCGCTGACTGCTTTACACATGTATATTATTATGTCTTTATTATTATGCGACAGGTTCTGTACCATAATAACGGTATGGTACCTGTGACTTCTGTGGCTGTTATTAACACGTGTGACATATGCTGTATTCTGTTTTCTTAACCTTCGTTTCCTTCTGACGCCGTTTACCGCCCTGTGTTTCTATGCAAAGCGGTGAGCGCGCGCGCGCCGCCTGTATACCTAACACCACGGGCTGCCTGCCACCGCCGCTGCCGCACACACACCTACACTACGGTTCCACATACCTGCACACCTACCTTGCCATGCCACCGCCATGCCTTTGCCACCTTTGCCGCACCTATGCACCTTTACCTGTGCACCACCACCTGCCACCTACCTTGCCACACACCGCCACACATGCACACACACACACACACACACACACACAAAAAAAAAAAAAAAAAAAAAAAAAAAAAAAAAAAAAAAGAAAAAAAAAA